>SNQJ01S0305728.1:0-10155 GCA_010110895.2 Picea sitchensis | reverse complement strand
GATTCTCTTCATCTTCCTCTTCTACTTCATCTTCTTCATCTTCTTCGAAAAGTTGTTCCATTGATTTGTTTTCTTCTTCCTTTGATTATGGTCTGCTTGTTTCATCAAATGTTACGTTGATGCTTTCCACAACTTTGTTCAATATTAGATTGTAACACTTGTATGCTTTCCTTGTATTTGAGTAACCAACAATTACTCCTTTGTCCACACGAGAGTCAAACTTTCCCATTATGCCATCTTCTCTTTTGATGTAGCATTTGCTTCCAAAAACTTTGAAGTGCTTCACATTTGCTGGTCTTCCTTTCCATAGCTCATAGGGAGTTTTATCAGCATTGTTTCTGAGCATTACTCTATTTTGAATGTGAAATGTTGTATGCACTACCTGTTTCCAAAATATACCTGTCAATTTGGAATCAATTAGCATTGTTCGAGCCATTTCCTATATTGTCCTATTCTTTTCTTTCAATAACTCCATTTTTTTGAGGTTTCCTAGCAACGGATAATTGCCTTTTTATTCCATGACTACTACAGTATTCCATAAATTCCTTTGAAGTGAACTCTCCTCCATTATCATATCTCAAGCATTTGATTCTTGAATCCATCTCATTTTCAACCATTTCCTTGTAGATATTGAAGCTTTCAAAAGCTTCTAACTTGTTCTTGAGAAAGAAAAGTGCAGTCATTCTTGTAAAATCATCAACTAATACCATAAAGTATCTCTCACCTTTTAAGCCCTTTGTTGTAGTTGGTCCAACTAGATCAGTATGCACAATTTCCAATGGTCTTGTTGTTGAATATTCCTTTGATTTGAACCCGATCTTTGTTTTCTTTCCTTATTAACAATGCTTGCATAAAGTGTTGGTTGGTTTCGTGATTTGGGGCATTTTTCTGACTACTTCTCTTCTGCGGAATTTGACAAGGTTATCAAAATGCATGTGACCCATTCTTCTATGCCATAGCCAACTTTCATATTCCTTTCCTAGTGATCCAGATTATTTTCGGCACAGAATGAGATTGGAGATATAATAAAGAAATGCATAGAGATATCACAGATATTCAATAATATAACATAAATGTATCAAATATGCAACCATAAACATAGATATATAGTAATACATGATTTCTATTAATGAAATAAATGTACATAGACTGTAAAAATATTGAGTGAAAGACTCGCTAGAATGGTGGTAGCTTATCTCTGAGAAGAGATGTGATAGCTACTCACATTCACAAGAAGATGATTGAAATGAGGCTCTGAAGGCCTTTTTACAATAAACAGGAATGCCAAAAACCCTAGACATCCAAAAACCTAACCCTAGGAGATGAAGCGCCAAAAGTCATGTGGGCCCCGTTTGGGTAAGTTAGTACATCAACTTCTCGGGGTTGTAACTTTTTATCTGATCTTTGTTTTAGGCATTTGATAGTTCGTTGGAAAGGTATGGTCGAGGGAGATTCATTTGGGGGATCAATAATGGGTGACTATATTTTAGAACCTCTATCTTGAAAACCTTCATTTAGGCCCTCAAAATGGCCACGGAAGTTAAAACACCTTTAAAAATAATGAATTGCCAAAATTGCGGAAAACTATTTTGAGCCGGTTAGAAAGGTGGGTGGCCACCGATATCCACTGGATCAATCCTCCCTCCTTAGGAAGCAATGGTCTCCATTGCATTGAGTTCTTAAGGGAGAGGAAAAAGCATTCTTTGGAGTTGCATCTTGGTGAAACTGCTTGTATTCTTTGGAGGCATTGCTTAGTTTGTGAGTCATCATGAACTTGTTGAAGTTGAAATTTCAACAAATTCGAGGAGCTATGAGAGGAAGGTGTGCAAAAGAAACATTTGCGCTTTGCTGCAACCTTGTCGACTATCCCCATTGGATAGAAGATTGAAGGGGTGAGGCTATGATGGTTGCAATGTCATACATTCCCCTTTTGAGCAGTTATTGAAAATTTGAATTTTATAATTATGAGATACCTTGCGACACTTTTTAGTTGGAACAATGGTTGGAACTACCTCTTGTATTCCGTAGAGATGACCCCCATAGTTTCATTGTTACTTTGGGAGGTCGAGACTCATAAATAATTATGGTGTCTCGACATATATGGATACAGCCCAAAGAGAACATCCACAGAGACATCGATTGGGGGCAACATCACATAATACCATCCTTGAAGGGTTGGATGCCCGTGTTATGACAATCGACATTGTTGGATGACACATAGATCTCGTCCTTGTAAGTACCCGATGTTGTATGGGCTGCTTGGTGTGGTGTTATGGAAACCAATGCCAGGTTGTTTGATGATCTGTTGAGATGAGGTTTTAAACTGCTATCGACAATAAAATGTAGTGGGATCCCTTCACCCACATATATGAATGGAAGAGGTTCTCCCATTCTTCAGGCTCCTCTGGTTCCTATTGATGGAATTTTGTGGTAGCAATTGTGACACTAGGTTTTGTGCCAATGATTCATGTTCCTTATTCGGTTCCAAATCAGAGTATGATTTGACATATGACTTTGATGTTTTCATCTCAAACAACAATGAATGTTTGGAGTGAAATTCATTTTGTGTTGTTCGAGAGGATTTTGTATAAATCACACCATTTTTGGTGTCCTTCTTTGTCTTCAAGTGACCCTTCTTTCCTGTGTCTTGGGCTGGTTTTCAGGAGACTATTTGGTAGGAGCCATCTTTGTCATACTTTGGTTGTTCGCGGAATTGGGCACAAATTCTCGTTTGTTTTGGTGCTTAACTATCTACTCCAATTTTAACAACATGTCGATAAATGACGAGTGATGAGATGTCGAAGGAAATCCATTTCGGTCACGGATGTATCGTGTAGAGCCGCAGTGTTCAAAACTAAATGTAAGCTTGGAGTCTTTGATACCCGGCTTGGTGTGCAAGGTATGGAAGGTATTGGTGAACTATAGAAATTCTTGGCCCCTCTCTTGTCACAGTGTGAATTGCATCTCTGTATTGGTCCTCATAGTTTCAATGGGGTAATGTGTTGTTCCTTTACAGCATCCACAAAAATCCCAAGTGGGATTGACCCCATATATTCTGAACTCCTCTATGGAACTTTGCTCAGTGGTTTCCACAATGTTTGACATGAGGGAGAGATTTAAAAATTGATAAGGTGATCTTTTCTTTCATGAAAAATTGTGAATAGAAATAACCTTCTAGCGAGTTAACCATTTTTCTAGACTTACTGCATCTATATGTCCTTCAAATACAAGAATATAAAGATTAACTTGTACCTTGAAAGGAATGAGGTGCCTTCAAAGTGGTCCCTTGATGAAGATATTGCACGATGCTATCGGCAGACGTTTAAGGATGTGGAAAAATTCTCCATCATTTAAGTCCCTACATTGCGTGAGAGCTTGCTCAAACAGCAAATTGATAGGATCATCACTCAGGTCATTTTTCTTTCTTCTACAAACAAGGGGTTTCTTGGGTGTGCGAGGAGAATTTTCTTCAAGAGAGACAAGCTCAAGACCCAACTTTATATACTCAGACCTCATAGGGGACATGCAATGAAAAAATGATCAAGAGCAACTAGCTCTGATACCGATCCAGTTATTTTCGGCACAAATGAGATCGGAGATATAATAAAGAAATGCGAGATATCAAACATATTCAATAATATAACAAAATGTATCATATATGCAACCAAAACAGGATATCACGATACCGATTTCTATTAATGAAAGAAGTGTATAGAAACTGTAAAAATAGGTGAAAGACTGGCTAGAAGATTTGACTTATCTACGAAGAGAGATGGAATGACTATAGCATTATGAAGATGATTACAATGAGGCTATGAGGCCTTTTACAATAAAGGAATTCCAAACCCTAGACATCCAAAAACCTAACCCTAGGAGATGAAGCGCCAAAAGTCGTATTTGGGCCCCGTTTGGGTGGATTAGTACATCAACTTCGAGGTCGTAACTTTACATACAATCTCCGTTGTAGGCATATGATAGTTCGTTGGAAGGTATCGTCGAGGGAGATTCATTTAGGGGCTCAATCATGCCTTTGGATATCATTGAGAACCTTTATCTCTAAAAACCTTCATTTAGGCCCTCAAAATGGCCACAGGTTAAAATCTGCTAAAAATAGTAAATTGCCAAAATTACCATGGCTTGTTTTGAGCTAATTAGGAAAAGATTGGGTGGCCATCGATATCCACGGATCACCTAGAAAACAATTTTCATTTCCAATTTCACTTAACACATATATATGTTGTTTGAATTACTAGCGGTTAACAAATTTCCACGAACCTTCTCTTCTTATCTCACACTTTTGTGAATCGAAGTAACTTTATGACATGGTCACACATTTTGACTCACACTTAAGAGATTATGTTTCCTTACACCTTCTACTAGTAGAACATTTGTGCCTTTTCATTCCAACGACCTACAATTTGGATTGTACCTTCTCCAATGATTTTGGGTGAATTATCATTCCAGAAGAGTGATCCATTTCTTTCCTTTCCATGATGTAAGAGAAATTTGTCTCTTGTCATGTGTTTTGAACACCATTGTCAACATAGAAGCGTGTTTCTTCTTGCTTAGGTGTAAGAGTGGCTGTGCATTTTTTCACTACTATACCGACCTTGCTTTCTTATCCATGTGGTTTTAAGGGTTCTTGTTGTATTTGTTGTTATTCTATTGAGGTTATTTAGGAGGAATGTCATTCTACAATCTTTGGCCACATGTCCAAAATTGTTACATTTGTAACATTCAGCAGTGCTCAAAGATTCAAAACCTGTTGCAACTTCTTCTTTGTGTTTCACTAGGTCTTCTTGAATAACCCCTTTGTGCTATTTCAAAGTTGTTATTGTTCCTATTATTGAATCGCAATTCTGCATGTCCAAAATTATGACATGCATAACATAAACCAAAATATAATTTTGATGCACGGGAGTTGAATATCTTCTGAAAGAAGGTGCTCTATGAATCCTTATTTTTCTTAGGGGAGGCCTATCTGTCTATTGTTGATTAAGAAATCTGAATCTTCGATTGGAGGAGTGTCCTTGTAATCTTCCATGTATATATTCCTCTCCCCTTTTATTGTTTACGCGCGTTTTTTTTTTTTTGCTCTATTGTTTTGGAGCTTGATCCATTTAAATGCGATTGTATCCAAGTCAGGACTTGTCAAGATAATATTTTGACTGCTAATAATGTCAACCAGGATCTTTTGAGCTAATGCATATTTTTTCTTTTTGAATATCCTTTCTTAATGTGACAATATCTGCTTCAGTTTCCAATGATCTTTGTCCTTTTCTTCCTGGATTGTTCTTTGAGTGCTTCTTCAATTCTTTTTATCTTATTCTATTTGAACCTTCAATTTTGTGATCATTTTGTTCTAGTTCTTGAGTATACTTTTTCTTAGCGACGGATTACGCTTGTAGTTTCTTTTTTTCTTCTTTTTTCTCTTACGTGCTTCTATGGCACACATTAATTCTTCTTGATAGTCAACTTTGCCTCTTCAATTTTGTATTTGACTTCTTCATATCCTTTTAAACTTCTTCATATTATTTTTTCTTGAGTCTTCTTGTTAGAGTCTTTTACCGCCATGAATATAACTCTTCCTGTCTCAACATCTTGATTTCATCTTCATTGATGATGAGATGTCTTCTTTGATGCATAAGTTTTCACTTTGAAATCTCTTTGTAGTTCTTTGACTTTATATGTGTGTGTTTTCCTTTTGAGTAACCTTCATCATTTCTCTTTTTTTCTTATGAGGGACATTTGTTAGCAAATATTAATGCCATCAAAATTAAAACAAATTAAGGAAGCTTACCTCTATACCTACCGTTGAAAGGTTCCCTTGTTCAATATTTTTGATGAAGTTGGCCCTTCTTCATCATCTTAGAGGCGATCCTTAGCTGCTTCTATAATATTATTGTTCTTTTTCTTTTTCTTTTATATTTTGGATGCTTTGAAGGATGCTTCTTTTCCATATGGATTTTCCTGTTAGGTTCTCATTTCATATGTTGTGAAGATTCCATGCAGTTCATCGTATGCGATTTTAGATCAGATCTTTATTCTAGTGATGATATCTTAGGGTTGAATCTCATAGGAAGAGATCTTAGTACCTTTTTAGACAATTCTTGATTCTTGATTTCTTCTCCCAATCCTATGCTTGCATTCACTCTTTCATCGACTACCGTAAGAAGTAGGCTATGATATCTCATCTTCCTTCATGTTTAGTTGTTGGAACTGACCTCACATGTAAGTTTGAGCTTTGTTTCTTTGAATTTAGTATCCCCTTCATAAATATTTCAAACTTGTCCCAAATCTCTTTGCCAGCGGTTGTACAACTTTGGTGAATACCCGTATCCAACTAATACCATTCAAAAGTTTATTTGTGGCTTTGGAATTATTGACCAATTTTCAACTGCTTTTATCATTTGTTGAATTGGGCTGTTGGTACTATTAGTATCCATCTACAATTGATTGCCAAATTTCAAATCCCCATTCCTGTATATATGTCTTCATCCTTATGATCCAAAATCATACTTCTATCCATCAAGCTGTGTATTTCCATTTTATAAGAGTTGGTACTCTCCATGATCCTACCTTTCAGTGGTTAAGCTGATTTGTGAAGGAACCTACTATGATACCAAATGTTGGATTCTTGGCGGGGGGTGAATAAGTAATATAATTATAATCCCTTTTCTCCAAATAGTCCAAGTGTTATATCAATGTATAATTATTATCCAATAATGATCAATAAGAAATGAACAATCCACACACATACACAATACACAGGTGTTTTACATGGAAACCCAAATCGGGAAAACCACATAATGCTTTTTCTTATGTCTTGAAGATTTATATTCATTGGGCCCACCAACTTCCTTTGTTTCCAAGCTGCAAGCGGAAGGAGGCTCCAGCCCCTAGTTTCTTAGGCTACAACCTAAGGGGAAGCTCCAACTCCCCAATTCTCAGCTACAACTGGAAAGGAGGCTACAACCCCTGTGTTCTCTGGCTACAACCCCCTAAATTCTCACACTACAACTTGAAGGTGGCTACAAACACCTATACTTGCCCCACATAACCAGCCTGATGTATAAGTAGAATGATAAAACCAATGTCACACTATCACTAAGAGATATAAAACTGTACAACTGTATCAACCTATAACACTGACCTATATCCAATCTGTAAAACTTCCCTGTAATCAAACAATACTTGAACTAAACATGTATCTACAAAAATACAATAGATAAGAAACCAATAGTGATGCAGCCCACATATGTACACAAATTCCACCTATTCTACCCATGTATGTATGTCATTTTCACCACTACAACCTGCATATACCTTCTGAAAACTAGGGTTTCCTTTTCTTGATAACTTATGACCTTCTGTAACTTCATTGACCTTGATCTGTAACCTGTCACTGTATCAGACTGTAACTATGCCATGTGCATGCATCCTCATATATAACCTTTACTCAAGGCAAATTATGTCTTTCTCTAGTCATGTGTGTCATATAGGTATGTGTAATCATGAACAGTATAATATCCCTCACATGATCTTAGTCATCAACCCTTTCTGATATTCAGTCTCTCAAAACATCAACTACTACACAAATACAAGCTCTCAACCAAATACCACAAAAAACCCTTAGCCATATGCCAAAATACAAGATGTATATAAAGAGAGTATCAATGATGAACATACTGCTCTGTAATTCTGGAGTCTAACTTGTACAAGATCACATGTAGCCACTAGTCTTTCTGGGGAGAATCCTCAAATCTCCATTGCCATTACTCATGCAGCATCAAAATCCAACTATTCATAGAAATAAGACATACCTTTTGAACCAATGGATGGATCTGATGTATCTAGGCACCTGAACCTTCCTGGGGCTTGATCTCAGAATCTAGAATCTCTCCATCTTCATCTTCTCAAGTTTCCATGAATTTATAAGAATGTACGCTCCTATACACAGACAACCCGCGTATATGCACCCTATACACATACAACCCACATGGATCTGATGTACTATACACACCCTATACGGTCGCTCATTGTGCACACACCCTATACACAGAACTTGGCTGTTAACACCAGAAAATGGTTTTTGTAGAATCGAGAATTTTCAATCCAACCCTTCATGCTACCACCTCAGATGTTTGCCCTTCAGATGTATCCCACAGGAAGTATTTACAAGAAGATTTACACAAGAAAATAGATATACAATATGTACAAGTGTGTTTTATGAGTGATCTTTGTCTCTTATTTATATCTTCATTGTTGGAAATATATGGCTATAGCAGAGATGACGCACACTGTCCAAGGTTGTCATTGATGGCAATCAGTTGGTTATGGAGCATGCACCAAGGGAACTGGCAGAAGCTAGATGATGTCAGAGAAATATCCAAGTGGGGATGTTGATATTGGGTTCCACTCAACAAATTGCTCTATAAGAAGAGCCCCCATTACGTTAGGTTATCCAAGTATCCATCGCGTTAGGTTATTCAGGAAAAAGGAGGGAATAAACCCATTTTGAAATGTTTGAAGGAAAGCTCAAATCGAAAGAGGGAATAAACCCATTTGGGCAATAAACGTTTGAAGGAAGCTCAAATCGATTCAAGCGCCTCCATTGAAACAGAAATAAAGGCTTCCAGTTCAGCATTCGCCCATTTAAGGGATCTTGCAGTAAAAACACTAGAAGCCACGGACATGAATAGAAGCAATAGTTACCAATCGTTCTCTTTAATAAAAGAACGAATGATGCCATTCACAACGCACTTGGGTTTACCAATCGTTTTCTTTAAGAAAATCATGAGTGATGCTATTCACAACGTGATTGGTGTGGACAGCATCTAATGGTTATAATGCAAAATCAACGGAGCTTAACCTTGCTAAATCCAGGGTTTTGCGGGGGCCCTTCATCTTCTTCGACAAGTCTGGAAGTTTTTTCCAGTTGGGTTTCTCTAATCACTCTGGACGTTGGAAGGACTTTCAGTCTAAAATTAGATGGCAGTTAAGACAGGAAAAAGAACACACCGTTGCATGATGTGGCATGCGTAGAGGAAGCATGCAAGATCCAGTTCAGAAAATCAGGGGAGAATACTGGCGTAGAAAACAGAAGAAAGAGGAATGAAAGGAAGGGGAAACTGCAGTTGGAATTGAGAAAGCAAGGAAAACCTCTGCATGTGGAAAAACAATATAATGCGTTGGAACCAAGATGGAAGAGTTGTTGAAGTGAGAGAGCTCTGAAGGTGAATTGGTGTGGCCAGCATCAAATGGCTATAATGCAAAATCAACGGAGCTTAACATTGCTAAATCCAGGGTTTTGCGGGGGTCCTTCATCTGCTTTGACAAGTCTGGAATTTTTTGCCAGTTGGGTCTCTCTAATCGCTCTGGACAGTGGAAGGACTTTCAGTCTAAAATTAGACTGGCAGTTAAGACAGGAAGAACACAACGTTGCATGATGTGGCATGCGTAGAGGAAGCATGAAAAGAGCCAGTTCAGAAAATCAGGGAGAATGCTGGCAAGCGAAAAGAAGAAGAAAGAGTGAAAGAAAGGGAAACTGCAGTTGGAATTGAGAAAAGCAAGGAAAACCTCTGCATGTGGAAAAACAATATAATGCGTTGGAACCAAGATGGAAGGGTGGTTTGATTTGAGAGAGAAAGAGAGATCTGAAGGTGAGAAAAGGGAGAGGAGTATCTGCGTGACAAGCGAAGAAGCTGAGAATGGGCTGTTGAGGACAGTGAAGCAGAGCAGCAGATCAGAGACGGTGAAGAATGCAGAGTAGATCAGCAAAAAGGGTAAGCAAGCTATATCAGAATGAGCAAGTTGATTTGAGCAATATTTATTTTGGCAAATAAGGGTGGTAGGGTGGTGCTAGGGAGATGTATGTCTCTTTCTCTGCAAGTGGGTGCTTGTAGAATCTGGAGGTTGGTGCCTTCACTTAGTTGGTGCTGAAGTAAAGAGGAAGTCGGTGCTTCCACCCAGTGGGTGTTGGGATTCTGTGGGAGTTGGTGCTCTCAGCCAATTGGTGTTGGCAATCAGAGGTTGTAGCCTCTATGAGTTGGTGCTCATAAAAGATGAGATGTAACGCAGTTGGAGCTTGCTTAACATCTTAAGAAGACGAGGTTTTTTCCCTGGTTGGGTTTCCTCTTAGAAAATTTGTGTCTC
>SNQJ01S0305726.1:6791-16946 GCA_010110895.2 Picea sitchensis | reverse complement strand
GAGAAACGCACAGCCCGCAAGCACGCCCTCCGAGTAAATCGGGGTGAGAATCGACCTTGAGACCTCATTTTACATAGTTCCTTCCATTTACACGGCACTTGCCAATCGGTCTACACCCCTGTGGGCCGGAGGAGGTTTTTAATTATTTTAAATAACTATTATATTTTTATTTTATCCATTTTTTTTTTCCAAAATTTAATAAAAAATTAAAAAAATGTAGAATCCATTTATGCATAAAAAACATAATTTAACTAATAAAGTTGTAATTTCGTCATAACTAAATTTGGCTAGAAAATAAAAAAGGTAAACATATAACGTTTAAATTAAACCATTAATTAATTAATCTGAAAATTGAAACTCGTAACAGGGCGGCGTATAATTCAGTGCAACGAATCTCTTATGACAGAGAAAGGGAAGAATATAATTCAGTGCAACAAATCTCTTTCAGTTTTGAAATGTTTAGTCCCAGCATGAACCGTAGGTAGACTTCAACATCTCTCAATTATCATTCCAATGCGAATGGCGGACATAGGAATATGAAAACGTTTTTGGCTTTGGTGAATGTCTGAGATTGTTAAATTAATTTAAACTTTTTGGCTGTGTCGGGATGAGGATTCAACGCCGTTTCGACAAAGTTGTCCAGGCACCGAAAGCGGTTTTACGCGTGTGGGCTTTTGATGGCAATCGACCCCATGTCCACTGCGGTGGCGCGCTTTGGATGCAAACAAAACGCCTCTCAGACAAACGCGGATTTAATTGCATTACGTTAACTGAATTGGAATTCTGCGACAAGAAGTCGTTCCGCCCTAACGACGCGGACGGTCGGTGTGATAGGATTTCGACCCACCGACATTAGTAGTTATATTATAAAAAATCTAGCCGACTGGTCACATGAAGTGGAGTTCTATTATTAGCTCCAGGGTTTCCATTCCCTTCGGCTTGAGCGACATTTGTATTGTAGCTACTAGGGATCACATTAAGGGATCCTTACTATCATAGTTTAGAATATGTGCGCACGAGGGGAGGGAAGCCAATAGTGGTTCACCCCTCAAAAGGGGTTTCAATTGGCCACCTAAACACCACCAAATCCCATAAGAAATGCTAGGGGAGGGAAGCCAACAATGGTTCACCCCTCAAAAGGGGTTTTAATTGGAGACCTAAACACCACCAAATCCCATACGAAATGCTCATGTTTGATGCTTAAGTGGACGAGGGTGGGTAAACTATTCAATTTGCAATGAAGTTATGGTTTTTTATGCTCGTTTGTTCCATTTTTCTTGGTCACTCCATTCCTTGGCATTTTTTAATGGGTTCTGATCCCTATTCACAAAGGATACCTAGACCTTGTTCATCCCTCATTGTTGTTGGTATTCTTGGTCATGTATGTTTGCTTGACCATCCTTGCAATCATCCCTGTAGTCGCTCGTCTATTGCATAGTTGGTTTCTTCTTTTCATTCTCTTTCTTGTGTTTATAGTGGCATCCACCTTATGTTTGTTTGGCATCTAATGTGGTTTCCTTCACACTTTCTACAAAAGGTGAGCACAACATGTTAGTCTTTGCCATTTACTTTCCCATGTTACCATAAGTATATGATGGTGATGATCAATTGTTTGGAACCATTGTTATGGAGAAACTGTGGACTTTGTGGAGAAATGAAATGAATGTCATGGCTTTTGTAGTCTTTGGAGACCGATGGGGGGACTAGACAAGGTAACCTAATGGTGTTTTGTATTTTTAATGATCTCCTAAGTAATCTTATGTTTCCATGATCTCTGTGTAATTTTAACGTGGACCATATGGCTCTTATGACGACGAAATGGAGGAGTTCTTTGTGGAGCAACAAAAACACATCAAAATATGTTAGCAAAGGATGATATGGAGGTGATTTTTATTAGTAAAACTTTATTCCTACACATATGATGACCCACTGTAATGTCCCTTTCCAAATAGGAGCTCCAGAGAGGAGGCTTAATGGTCTAAACCACCCCGTTAGACTATAGCCAGGGCCAAAGAGGGGTAAATAAGGTTACTAGAGGTCACTCCAGTCATAGGTGTTATATTCAGAATGTGACATTGAGCTAAAAAGGGTTAAAAGCGCTTTTAAGTCATTATGAGCTAAAAATAGAAGTCAATAGTGAATTAGGGTTTCAACAGTGATTAGGGTTTTGGAAGTCAACGGTGAATTAGGGTTTCAACATGATTTAGGGTTTTGGAAAGCTATAAAGGAAGGGTCAGTGACCTAATTCATTATTATGCAGATTATGACTTGTCATTGAGTAGAAGAGGCGCATCTAAGGAGAGATAGTTCAGTGGATTCCAGGAGGAAGACACTAGTTGGTTGATTTTGGTGTTGAGAGACACACCCTAGTCACCGGGGAGATCATTCAGGTCTTCCATCATTCTTTAGCAGCAGTTACACGATGTTCAACAGCAAGGGCGCATTCATCTAGAGTGAAGGCGCAACTTCTGAGAGGGCTTTTAGTCGACTTATCCCATCCAGGGAGAATTCTGAGATTTCCCTTCGACCCATTTGAGAGGAAGGCAAGGCGCATCTTTTGCCTAGTTCCTCATCAAACTCCGACGGAGGAATCAACTGAGGCGCATTTTCTAGACTTGGATGTGCGACACTTTTGGTGGATACATTTGGGGTTCTAGAGTGAGCATCATGCCATATTCAGGGAAACCCTTCCGACCCATTTCCTAGAAGACCAAGGCGGTCATTTTGAGACACATCTCGTCCGATTCCGACAGTGGAATCACTAGGATGCATTTTGCCAGAGAAAGAGGGGCACATTCCCTCAGGGGGATCCATCCGAGGTCCAAACTCACTAGCAGAAGGGTTCGACAGTTACCAGTACTGAGGACTAGACCAGGGTGCATCATTTGGAACAGTTTCCAGGCCATTCCGAGTAGTATAGGGCAAACTTTCCAGACTTCCAGTAGTTATCGTCAGAGCTGCCATAGTCCCAGCGCATCCATTGATTCAACAATGCTCCCATATGTCAGGTATTATATTTTAGTTGCTTATTTGTATTCCGGCTAATATCCTTTGTCTGTTGATCTAGTCGAGTATTCTTAGTTTATTCAGCCGCACTCGACCATTTTGTAATTGTAACACCTTGTTTCCCCCAGTCTGTAAATATAACTATATTGGCCAGGAACTATGGCAAACTTGAAGGTGTGAACGTTTGTTTTGATGGACCTTTGTATAAAAGGTTGATAAATGTAAATTATGTTATGAATATGTGTTGCATCACTGTTGAGAGGGGGATGTGCTAAAAGAGACCATGATGGCTAATGAAAGGTGGTGGAAGGGACCTGGAATGGTTGCGTTAACTTCCACCGAGCCAGTACCATACTAGTTTTTACTTGCTCAAAGACCAAAGCAACTCTCTGACCCTGGAATGAATTTCCCTTCAGATTGGTAGGTGGGGAGGCTCCTCAAGAGTTAATGAGGGGATGGGGAGGAACCGCCCATTCGTAAAAGCTCTAAAATCTGACCACGGATGGGGAAATTCGCGCCACACTAAATCTTGCAGAGAAAAAGGCAAGAGAGGAAGTGTGGTAGAGGGTAGAGAGAGTGTGCGTGAAAGGGATTGCGGAAGAGAACTGGAGAAACTCTGGAAACACAAAGAGTTCTGAACATAGGAGAAGGAGAGTAACCTTCGTCCTGGATTATTTTTCTGTATCAGGAGAAGGAGAGTAACCTTCGTCCTTGACTTCCATTGATCTGGAAGTAAGAGATTGAATCTCAGAGCATCGTGGTCTAGCTCGAGGGTGGCTAGTGGTAAATCCGTTTGGAGTCACTGAGCCTACGGTTGGGTGGAAATGAGCACCCCTCTCAGCAGTTGCATCACGCTTGGTGGATCTGATAAGTGTTTTATGCCTTGTATTTTGAATTGAATATCATGAATAGACACTCATGTTTATACGCCCATAATGATTTTTGTGTGGAATGATTGCTTGGTGTTTTAGACTGGAAATAATGGATGCATGTGTATACTTACATGCCATAGTTGGTTTCTGTACAAATGATTAAGTTTGGGGCATGAGTTATCTCCATCGAGAATCATCTTGTTTGCTTGATTCTCGTAATATTCTAGGAAGGCTCCTCAAGAACACTCTTCCTCGGGAATTACCCCATAAACCTTGGAATTGTACCGAACCTTTACCCAGAGACTCGACTGACAATTGCCCAAGAACCATGTGAAGGTTTATGCGATCCGGGTCTGGAAACCTTATGCAAGAAAGAGTAGCTCTCTAAGGTTTCGGAGTCGTGGGAGTTTGAAGCTCCGAGAGGTTGAATTTCATGATTCAAGCTTAGAAAGGATAGTGAGTCCAATTATCGAAAGGGAGTATTCCGTTGTTTAGTAGACGAATGGGCAGGATCCTTTTAGAAATACCCCATATCTATCAGGACCAATAGATCTAGAGGAGGAGTGCAGACGTTAATGCCTCGACCCCTTCAGCCTTCGCAAGTAGCGATGGGGTCCAGGACTGTAGATCCAAGGATCTGTTAGAGTTCTATTGACCATTGATCTTAACCTTGGCATAGGCATGACAATGGACTCGGAAAAGTCCTGAAAGTCCCGAAGAAATTGAAACCATCCATCGGTAGAGGACACATGGCAGTCGGGTAGCATTTCCTTGACTCGCGACTTGGAGTGGTCAAAGGGTAGGACCGCACAAACTCACGATTCACGAAATCGCGATGTGATCGTGGTCGTTGATCCATGAGTGATTTGGGCCGTCGGTTTAATTGTGAACGAGTTTCAGCATTTCGGTGACCGAGAGACCAAAGGGAAAGACCCCTCGGTTTTGTAAGTCACGAAATCCTGGTATACGAAACCCCGACGTGCTCTGTGGATTGGCCCTAGTTCATAGGACAGGGTCATGTGGTAGAAGGAGGAGGTAGGCGCTAGTAGTTGGCTAAGGGTCTAACTCGGGGATTGACATTTCGGGACTCGAGAGTTCGAGGAAATGAGAAGTCGAGGGACGCGAAGTCCCGACGAGCTCGAAGACTCAGCCCCTGGTCATGCTCAACGGTCACATAGGCGGAGGGTTTAGACAGGTGTTACAGGAATTAGGATTTCAGGGAACAAAGAGTTAGAGTTGGCTCACGTTCATTATCCCAATACGGGAAATTACGATACGATCACAACCGTTGATCGAGGGGATAGCACAGGACCATAGATCCGATTTCTTGGGAGGGAACCAGAGGTCGGGAGTTCAGGAGTGAGAGTTTGGGTGGCTTCACATCCCAAAAGTCTCGAAATGCGAAGCATCTCTCATAAGCACACAGTCATACCTTGTGGTCGTATGGGGAAATCTCGCGTCGGGTTCAATGAGGTCTGTGGATTTGTTAGCAAGACCTCGGTAGGGAGTCGAAGAGCTGATTTGGCTCGAAAATGAGAATATAAAAAAATTATTTTTATTCACGCCCATCATGGGGGTGTTAGAAATTGGTATCAGAGCATGGTTACAACACTTGGCCTTTTTGAGCTCATGAACGAGTTGTGCATAAACTCCATTTGAAGTACCCTTAAAAAGAGTAACCCTCTATCTTAACCCCCTTTACCAAAAGTCGAAGTTAAGAATGAAATTCCTATTGTGTGTATGCATTTAGGAAATATGAATTATGTGTTGGTTGTGAATGAATATAGTGTTGACTAACAACAAGTGTTTTTGTCTGCACACAAGTAGACGATCAACCGCGGGAAATTGAAGACGTATAGAATGGTGACGCGCCACGAAGTGGGGGATGGCTCCCACACTAGAGACGAAGAGTCTGATGAAAGGAGGGCAGTAGAGACCCCTCCAGATCTAGCTGAGACTGTGAAGAGCCTCATGGTCGAACTACAGAGCTGCAAGGCTCACAACGAGAGGTTGATAAAACAACAAGAGAAGCAAACAGAAATTAATGCAGTCTTGCTACAGAGTTTATCCGACATACAAAGACAATTGCAGCATGGACCTGACACCAGTCACGCGGATCGACGACAGACAAAGAGGAGTCGAAGTCCACCTGAGATACGAAAACGTGGACTTTTAAGTGGCCACACTGGGAAGAGCACCTCAAGAAAGGTCCACCCCAGAGATAAGGGACAAGTGTCGGACGATTCCTCTGGAAAGGAAATTGGCAACTTGGAGGGATCTTCTAGTAGCAGAACTAGTCCACATTCTCAAAGGAAATAGAAAAAATGAAAGAATTCCAAAAATTATAACCTCGAAGAATTCAAGAAGGATAAACCACCCTCTTTCGACAGTGAGATAAAGAGGGGAGAGGAAGCGGAGGCCTGGCTGCTTGGACTAAAGAAGTATTTCAGAGTCCATGACTTCTCAGAAAACTTGAAGGCCCGAGTATCCACTTTCAACCTGAATGAGAAAGATTCCATTTGGTGGGAGGACCTTAAGAATGTGAAAGGGATTCATGAAGAAGACTTGTCTTGGGAACGGTTTGAAAAATACTTCAGGAAGAAGTATCTGTTGGAAAAATGTTTCTATGAAAAGACTAAAGAGTTTTATGAACTCATGCTAGGGAAACTCACCATAGAGGAATATGTCAACAGATTCCTTGAGTTGTTGAGGTACGTACCCTATATAAAAGAAGAAAAAACAAAGGTGCAACGATTCATCAGTGGACTACCTAAGGACTATCATAACTTGATTGAGTTTGACGAGCCAAAGACCCTAGAAGACACTATCTGAAAGGCAAGATATTGTTATGAACAACTTGGGCATCAAAGATAACCTTGCGAAGGCTAGAAGCAGAAGAATAGTTCAGAATTCCAGAAAAAGGGGTTTAAATCCCCAAGATTTAAAAACTATAAGAAGGACTCAAGGATGAGCTTCCCGACCTGAAGTGTACACCAGCAGAATTTCCCCTCCTAGAGTGAAAATAAACCTTTTGGACCTACCCCAGGAAAGATTGATGACCCAAATAAAGAACCCTTGAAATGTTGGGGTTGTGGAGAAGAACATCTACTGAGGGACTTCCCACACCGACAACAGAGCAGTCGGAGAATTTACAACGTCCAAGAAGCTACCATCGTCAATGACGTGGCCAGGAGTATGCCGCAAATTTATGCATTCATGGATAATAAACAAGCTGACCACCAAGCTTCATTGATGGATATGGAAGGTATGATCACCAACCATCTAGTGTCTATTCTAATTGACCCTAGTTCAAATTTGAGTTATATAGCCCCTCAGGTCGTTGATAAGTGTAAATTACAACCACACAAACATGCCAAGCCATGGTTGGTACAATTAGTCACTGGCACCAAAAGAAAGGTAGCGAAGGTTATACCAGCATGCCAAATCACTATGGGTGAATTCCCCACCCAAGCAACCCTTAACATAATACCCCTAGGATCGTATGACCTGTTGATTGGTATGGACTGGTTAGCCACATACAAAGCCAGATTGGACTGTTACCATAAAACCTTAGAATGTGTAAGTGAAGAAGGAAGAAGGATAACCCTTCAAGGGATCTAAAAACCTGTCTCGGTGAGATGAATATCAACCCTTCAAATGAGAAAGTATTGTAAAAATGGATTTCCACTATATGCGATATAGGTGTTGGAATCAACCAAATATGACAAACCAAGCCTCGAAGACCACCCCACACTAAGATAATATAGAGATGTATTTCCAGAAGAGGTACTAGGTCTACCTCCGAGAAGGGACATTGACTTCTCGACAGAACTTGCACCAGGAACAGTGCCAATGTCTAAGACACCCTACAGGATGAGCACACCCGAGCTAGTTGAGCTTAAACTACAACTAAAACAAATGATGGACAAAGGCTATATCCGGCCCAACGTGTCCCCATGGGGAGCACCAGTCATGTTTGTGAAGAAGAAAGATGGTACCCTTCGACTATGCATAGACTATAGACAACTCAATAAGGTAACCATAAAGAACAAGTACCCCTTACCCCAGATCTATGACTTGTTCGATCAATTGGGAGGTGCTTCCATCTTCTAAAATATTGACTTGAGATCTGGATACCATCAAGTCCGAATCAAGGGTGAAGACATCCACAAAAATGCGTTCAGGATGAGACATGGTCACTACGAGTTTGTGGTAGTACCATTTGGATTAACCAATGCCCCTGCCACTTTTATGTGCTTGATGAACAATGTGCTCAGCAACTTCCTAGACAAATTTGTATTGGTTCTTATTGATGATATACTAATCTACTCCAAGAATAGGGAGGAACATGAGGAACACCTTAGACTTGTACTTCAAGTGCTAAGATAACATCATCTCTATGCCAAATTTAGCAAGTGTGACTTTTTCTAGAAGAAAATACATTACTTGGGCCATATCATATTTGAAGAAGGGGTAGTAGTAGACCCTGACAAGATTAGGTATATCATGGAATATCCTACCCCAAAGGACGTTTTGGACATCAAATACTTTATGGAATTAGCAGGATACTATAGGAGGTTTATAAAAGGATTCTCCAAGATTGGTTGTCCAATAACTACCCTCCAGAAGAAAGGAGTTAAATTCCTTTAGACCCCAAAATGTGAAGAAAGGTTTTAGTCCCTAAAAAACCTATTGACCCATGCACCCATGATAAAGATCACCGATCCCGAAATTGACTTCCTCATGTGCACAGATGCCTGAAAGGAAGGGCTTGGAGGAGTCCTTATGCAAGAAGGAAGCATAGTCTACTATGAATCCCAGAAATTGAATGAGCATGAAGTCAACTATGTGACCCATGATCTAGAGATGGCTGCCATAGTGCATGCCTTGAAAATGTGGAGGCATTACCTCCTGGGTAGGAAATTTGTACTTATGACAGACCACTGTGGATTGTGACACCTGTTTTACCAACCAAAACTCAATGCTAGACAAGCTAGGTGGATGGCCCTTCTTAGCAAGTTTGATTTCGAAATCAAACATATCAAGGGAAAGGAAAATAAGGTGGCTGATTCCCTTAGCAGAAGTATGAAAACAATTCACCTGGCAGCAATGAGAACCTGGGAGATGAATGTCAAGGAAAGAGTCAGGAATGCATAAGAAACCGACACATTCTTCCAGACCGTGACCTCGTACCTGGAGAAAGAACCCGCAGAGATAAAGTATGAAGGTTACCAGATGATAGATGGAGGTTTTCTAACTTACAAAAACATATTGTATATTCTAGATTGTGATGACTTAAAGAGCTTCATAATGGATGAACTACATAAAATACCATATACTGGTCACCCAGGATACCAGAAGATGATCACGACCACCAGGAAACAATTCTATTGTCCTGGATTGAAGAAAGACATAGCTAAGTATTTAGCCAAATGCATAGAATGCCAACAGGTTAAAGCAGAACATCGACACCCAACAAGATTATTACAACCTATACCAATCCCGGAATGGAAATGGGAGACCATTTCCATGGATTTCATCACTGGATTACCAACATCAGCCACACAGAATGACGCCATCATGGTGGTGGTGGATAAACTGAACAAGCCCGCTCATTTTATCCCCGTCAAATCGACTTGCAAGGAAATAGACATCGCCAACATATTCATGAAGGAGATATTCAGACTACATGGTATGCCTAAAGAGATCGTGTCTGACAGAGACACACAATTTACTTCCAACTTTTGAAAATCCTTGATGGCTGGTTTGGAGACCAAATTACTATTTAGCACAGCCTATCATCCTCAAACCGATGGATAGATGGAAAGAGTGAACCAAATATTAGAAGACATGCTAATGATGCATGTAATGCATCAACCTAAAAAGTGGGAATATTACCTGCCACTGGTGGAATTTGCCTACAACAACGACTACCAAGAATCCCTAAAGATGAGTCATTTCAAAGTCCTCTATGGTAGGCTGCGCAACACTCCAGTAAGTTGGAGTAATCACGTAAAAAAAATCACTATTAGATCAGACATGTTGAAAGAAATGGAACAACAAGTGATTCAGATAAAACAAAATCTAAAGGTCACTTAGAACAGACAGAAAAGTTACGCCGACAGAAAGAGAACTCCAAGAGAATTCAAGACGGGAGACCACGTATATCTCAGAGTTAGGCCCAGGAAGAGTTCCTTGAGGATGGGAGCTTGTGCCAAGTTGGCACCTCGGTATTGTGGACCCTTTGAAGTTCTAGATAGAGTGGGACTTGTATCCT
>SNQJ01S0305725.1:0-10155 GCA_010110895.2 Picea sitchensis | reverse complement strand
TAAATCAGAGAAAATATGTTGAGACAATATTGCAGAGGTTTAATATGCAGGAATGTAAACCAGTCAAGGTTCCTATTCTTGTTGGTGTAAATTTATATGTGGATCCATGTCCCAAGACACAGGAAGAGGAGGAGGACATGTCTCGTGTTCCATATGCGAGTGTGGTTGGTAGTTTGATGTATACAATGGTTTATACTAGAATGGACATTGAACATGCAATGGGAGTTTTGAGCAGGTATATGTCAAAAACAGGGAAGGAGCATTGGAAAGTAGTAAAAAGGGTTTTCAGGTATTTGTATGGAACTTCTAGCTATGGATTGTTATACCAAGGAATACCGATATTGGACACAATGTTGGATATACATGGATTTTTGGATGCAGACTGGGCTGGAGATCCGGATCATAGGGGATCTACAAGTGGGTATGTGTTTAACCTGTTGGAGGAGAAATAAGTTGGATGAGAAAAAGATAGGTTGTAGTGGCATTTTCAACTATAGAAGTTGAATACATGGAAACCACTCATGCAATTAAGGAAGCAGTATGGTTATAAATATTATGTTAAGGTATTGGGTTGGTACAACAAATTGTATCTTTTCTATTCTTTTACTAAAAATATATTTGCAGTAAATATTGTACAAGGTTAAAATCTACATGAAACACATGGTTGTTTTTGTACTTGGTCTCAATGTGTTTTGATTTATTATGAAACACATGGTTGTTTTCCAATTTCAAATGACTTATTATTGCAACCAAATTCACATGATTTATTATTACAATGAATAAGATTATGATTCTTCTCGATCAATCCAAGATCAAGTAGAATTTTCTTATTATTTATTGCTTCACAACTCCTAATGTTAGCAACAATATATTTAACCTCTATAGATGAAAAATAAACCTAAGTTTGTCATTTATTGCTCCAAGAAATCATAGCATAACCGTTTTCGTGTATTTGTGTGGAAATTCTAGCTATGGATTGTGATACCAAGGAAGACCATTATTGGACAAAATGTTGGACATACATGGATTTTGATGTAGACTTGGTTGGAGATTTGGATCATAGGGGATCTACAAGTGGGTATGTGCTTTAACCCTGCTAGAGGAGAAATAAGTTGGATGAGAAAAAGATAGGTCGCAGTGGCATTTTCAACTACGGTTGAATACATGGCAGCCACTCATGCAACTCAAGGAAGCAGATCGGCAACATTATGCTAAGGTAATTGGGTTGGTACAACAAATTGTATCTTTCTATTCTTTTACTAAAAATATGTTTGTGTTAAATATTGTACAAGGTTAAAATTCCATGGAACATACATGGTTGTTTTTGTAATTTGGTCTCAATGTGCTTTGATTTATTTATTATGAAACACATGGTTGTTTTCCAATTTCACATGACTTATTATTGCAACCAAATTCACATGATTTATTATTACAATGAATAAGATTATGATTCTTCTCCATCAATCCAAGATCAAGTAGAATGTTCTTATTATTTATTGCTTCACAACTCCTAATGTTAGAAACAATATATTTAACCTCTATACATGAAAAATAAACCTAAGTTTGTCATTTATTGCTCCAAGAAATCATATCATAACCTAGTGAGACACAATAGCCCATTGTAGACTCTCTAGAGTTCACATAACCTACCCAATCAACATCTACATAACCATGAAAATAAATATAATTACCTCTTTCATAACCAAGATCTTATAATTACCTCTTTCATAACCAATATCATAGGAAATAGTACAACTCAAATAACAAAGAATTCAATTACTTTCTTTCCAATGCATTGGATAAGTCAGGATGAGTATTACACAAGTAAATAAGGATACCAATTGGTGATACAATGTGGGATCCACATCTTTACTTGGGTCATTGGTTATCAATTTCTCAAAAGGATCCATGGGCATAGAAATAGTTTTGAAACCTTCCATTTTTAATTTCTTCAAAATATCGATAGCATACTTGTATTGAGGAAAAATGAGCTTATATTTATCCACATAGTTTTCACTTATTGAACCTATGAAATAACACATGCATTCATGGGATATTAAAGATTACCCTCAATTTTGGTAGATATTGATAAATACCTTCTTGAATCCTTTCATTGAACCTCGGCCTCTTAATACATTTTTCCAATAAATAAAACCCCTACTTTTACTAGATATCCCCTATTTTTACCAAATACCCCTTTTCTACAACCCCACAAACAACAAATATAAAACCCCCATACCCCACATTTTCCTCCCCACATAAAGTACAATATATTGAATCTATTTTCAAATATTAAAACCCCCAAGTCATGAATGAACATGCTAATATATTGGTCAACAAGGTGAATCCCCCATGTATTTATCCTACAACACCTCCAAAACAAGACAATAGTAAAGAGGAACCAAATCCTTCATTTCCAAATCCTAAGATCACTCATTCTTCAACCAATGAACTATTTGATCATCATTTCTTATCAAAATGAGATCATCTACATATAGAAAAAAAATCACAATGATATAACCATCACACAAAAAATACAAATTAGCATCAACAAATGACTTCTTTACACCTTTTCTATGGAACCACTCATCAATTTCATTATACCAAGCATAAGGAGCCTTATTAATACCATAAAGGGCCTTATTCATCTTGTATTAAAGATCCTATTTACCAACAACTTCAAACCCACACAATTATCATATTTATATTTTTCCTCAACACCATTTAGTAATGTTTTTTTCACATCCATTTGGTGAACATTACAATGATAAAAACCAAGGAAAGTACACATCTAATGGTCATATATCTAGCAATAGGTGAAAATGTATCATCATAGTCAATTTAAATATTTTGACTAAACCTTTCACAAAACAACTCCCCTTATGTTTTTTTATAAAACCATCACATATATGTTTTATCTTTAATATATATATTCTACCTTGTGAATTGTATTTCCTTTAGGAAGTGGAACTCAATCCTACACATTAGTTTTCATGATATTTTAATATTCCTCTTGCATGGATTCAAACCATTCTCTAGAGAATGAAGTCTCATCAAATCAATTGGGCTTAGAATCAACCATGCTACTCATTAAAGAAAAAAAATTAGATTCCTACCTTTTATTTGGGATCATGGTTTGTGTAGAACTTCTAGGAATTAAGTTTTCCCTTTCATCAAGTGTTAAACCTAAACCATCTACTAGTTCCTTTATCCGCATCAGTTTCTCCCTAGCTATTTCATGATGATCCTACTGGTCTCCACCACTCACATCATCTAATTCTTATAATTTCATTTCATTACTATTCATGGCTCATCATTGTCTTTTGCAACTAACTCGACATCGAGTTCTATAAAAATTGGTTGCATTTCAAATCAAGACTAATAGATATCATTTTGAAACCCGATTCATCAAAAATAACATCTCTACATAATATATCTCTTCTTACATAATATATATCTTCTTTCACTAGGATCAAATATTCTATATTCTTTGGACTCATCACTATAACATCCTAAAAACATTCTTTGATAATAATAGATTCACCTTTTTTTCCTAGAAGTTATCTAAGAATATGTTGGTGAACCAAATACTATAAAATGATCATCATAATGTTTTACCATAGAAATTTCCACCTTAGGTGTAACATCCCTTAATTACTTATGAAGAAACCTATTCAATATGGGCATAATAGTATTGCACGCTTCTTCCCAAAGGAAATGAGGAATACAAACTCCTCCAACATGCATCGTTACGTTTTAACAATTATATTGTTCCTCCTCCCATTAACCTTTCTTTGAGGAGTACAAATAATGCAATACCTTGAACCCATATATATATTGCAAAAGGACATAAAATCATTAGACATGTACAACTTTCCATGATCACTTATGAATATTTTATGATACAACCTGTTTTATTTTCTACAAAGGATTTAAATCCATGAAACCTTTAAAACACTTCTTTCTTGTGCTTCAAGAAATATCTCCAACATTTTCTAGTAGCATCATCTATGAAAGTAAAAAAGTAGGGGAATTCAATGAGAGAAGGTAATCCTAATCTAAACAAGAAAATAGTTGTAAGAATCAATACCTAAGTGTAATTTAGTGATCAATGAAGGTTAAACTATTTAAACAAATGTTCAAATGAGTCAAAAGAAAAAAAAAAAGCTGCAACATCCGCCTCAAGACCGAAATAACTTATTCTTGAGAACACTTGCTCGCAAGTGATCCGGATTATTATGCTATTAAAACTTTTGATTTTGGATTATGAGGCACTATGGGTTGACATTACGTTGTTTTACTACATGGACATGGACAAAAGCTATTGACTCCTCGGCTTTTACCGAAAAGTGTGATTTACCTTGAGGATGCAGGGCATCGGTGGAACCCCTTGGACCTCGGATCGAAATGTGGAGTGTACCATTGGGGTTTGGTTGTTTTAATGTGATATTAGTGCATCTGATTAGATGGTTATGATATGATATGTTCTAACATGATTTTGTTGATGATGCAGTTGACGAGCAACGCCGACGACTCCGCTACGTGGAGTAAAGGGGTCACGATGACTACCGTGAGATGTTGAGAGAGAGGTGTGACAACAACCCTACCACATCCTACTAGAACTCTCGTTGTGACCTAAACTGAAGGTTAATGCCTACCTTGTTTCTAATAGTTTCATGATGTTGTGAGGGAAAACTACGATAGTCTCTCACGTTGATTCTAAGGGGCACGAAATAACATGGGGGCCTTATTCCTTAGAGACCCTTAGTGTCCTGCTGTTCACCGGTGGAGTATTGACCCAGGGGTCATTGATGTCTACCAAGTCATTAGAGAGGTTTGTGGCACCTTGGGAGCATGTAGTGCATCCCTAAGCACGCCGACAAGGAAAATAATATTAGATTAGCGAAGTGGCACCCTTGGAGCACCTTAAAAGGCCCCTTTGAAGGGCACATTGCATTGTTATTGATAAATGAATGAATCTAGATGGCCTTAGGATGAAGAGTGTCATAAGAAATTTAAAAACATTTTCCTAATAAAATGTCGCCCATCACAAAATTAAGGCTATTCTGGTGGGTCTAATTACGCTTAGTGGTAAAATTTTTATCTTTTAAAAAAAAAAAAAATGTTGGAATAAATTTTAAAAGGGAATTATTGTTTTATCTTTTTGATAATTTTAAAATATACTAATTAAATGATAAAGGAAAGGCTAAATTCCACACCTTTGAGTTCTAATTAAAAAGGGGAAAGAGGGAAAATCTAAAATTTTAGGAAACTAGGAAAATAGGTGAAACATAAAAAAGGGAAAAAATGGGGAACTTAAGGGAAAAAGAGGGAAGGTCAAAGTTAGTAAGAGAATTTACCATTTAAGATCTTTCTAACTTAAACCAAACTAGCAATTTACTAAAATGGAAAGTTATTAAAACCTATAAAGGAATTTGGGGACACCTAAGAGCAATTCTAGGAGTAACCGTAGAGGTGGGTGAGGAAATAAAGATAATTAATTAATTAAAGAAGCACTCGGCGAAGGAAATGAAGGGTATGGGTGACACTTGTAAGGGGAGGAATGTTTAGGAATTTAATTATAAAACCTTAACTAAAAAGAGAATTGGAAAGTAAGGAACCACTTCAAACTCTATATAATGAAGGGAGAGGTGATGTAGGTTGGATCATATTCTATTTTGTGTAGTGTTACTGCGGAAATATCTTATTCACTCAATTGATTTGTGGGACTTGGGATACCCAACTCGCTGAGGAGTGGTAGCTCATCCTTACAAGGTGTGAGTCGTAAGCCATCGAATCTCCTCCTCGGATAGTGTGGGTGTGGCCCCTTTATGGATCGGTGGGCTAAGGGGAAGAAGAATACCCCTAGCATTAACTAGAAGGTACTAGTGAAGTCTCATCTACCGGGCGTAGAGGGAGCTGTAATGGAGCGGGGACGCCACTGAGCGTGATTAGACAATGGCAATGGTACATTTTCTTCATTTGTATGGTATATTGTTGTAGGATTCATGATTTGGATCTGCATATTTATTTTGGTAGGTAATTGGTTGTCCAGATTCATTACTAAAATCCTTATGGCCTAGCTGGTTGGTTGATTGGTTTCCCATGACCTCGCTTCCCTCAAGACGCTTGAGACTTCCCCTCGTGGTGTGTAAGAATAAACCATTTTGTTGTTTTTGTCTTTCGGCCCCTAGTCTTCAATCCTTATGCCCGAAGCAAATTTTATGAGACTGATCTACTTGTCAGAGCTCAGCGTAAAAATACCTATGGATCTCAACGCCTAGCTTTTCTGCTAATAATGAGGATGATGAGGAAGGACAATCCTATCATCCTGTCACCTCCTCGCTTGTTTTCCTTCAATAATCTCTATCATTATCTCAAGCCTTCTCATGATTGAATACCTTTGCATATTGTTGGTCTTCCCTCTCCATGAATAGCTTAAAAATCCTTGCATTTTATATCAACTCTGTGTTCCACCATCTTACTTTCCTGCGATTTACCCTCTGTAAATTCAGCAATTACCCCACCCCTTTATATTTGACTGAGCTTGGAAAGTTTTAATGTTGACCGTCAAATGTTGGGAGAGCGTTTTCTTATATTTATCAAACTGTCTTTATTTAATAGACTCTACTAATGATATCTCTTACCCTTAGCATCAATTATTCCTTGTGTGGCTACGATTTGTTGCATACTTTTGGCTGCGATTTTGTTGTTGGATAATATTGATTACAATGCTTTTGGTTGCATGTGTTGTGAGCGATGTTGACAGTGATGGGTGGTAGGCTGTGTTGGTTTATTATAATAACAGTTGATACATCCACAATGACCGAGAAATAATATTTAGTGACTGCACTTCTCTACTTTTAGTATGACTGTGAAATGACATTATTAACAACTAGTTGAAACGTACCATAGACAATGAAATTGTTAGATTTTGGATAACGAATTTATTATATCTCAGATCTAATAATGTTCATTTTTTTAGTCAGTAAATTGCTATATTATAGACAACATTTTTACCTCTGGTATTCAAGGATATCAATCTATACTATAATGTGGTTGACAAAGATACAAAATTTAAGGGTGACCAAGATACAACTGAGGGCAATAGTTTCTATGCATAATATGTGGCAGCCATTATAGTAACAAAGAATAACTGGGAAACAAACCATCGTATGTGTATTAATTATTCTTGGACAAAGATAATATAATGGAAAATGACCTTGAATTCTATAATAGACAACAAATCATGGTCACGGACAACTATTCCATTAACAATGACACTGACGTGGTTTAGACCTGATCCGTTGAGTAAGGGGGGCAATCTGACTATTTACTTTTTACCCACTCCGTGCCTTACTGAAGTGTTTCCAAACCACCACTTACTTTACTAATGAATCTGTTCGGTATAACATATTCCTTTCTTGGTACCATGTTCCCACCGAGTAGCCCATACTATTCATCCATTAGAAACAACCCACTGAGAAGAAACCTACCTGCCTTACCAACCTAAGGACTACTTACCTCACCCATGCCCCATAATACAACTTTGCACCTACTATAGAGATTTTGGTTGGATGGACTGCCTCACAACATTCACTGGAAAACCTAGAATCACACTTGCTCACGGATGCTATTGGGTACCACTAGGATTTTGTGGGTACTCACTATAGAGCTTTTATTGGATGGACCTACTTTCACAACATTCTCAATCGGGTGCACCTAGAATCACACTTGCTCACGGATGTTATTGGGTACCACTAGGATTTTGTGGGTAACACTCGTTGTGTTTTTCCCTATTTAATTACTTGACAGTGTTATTAAGCCTGGCAATTTTCCTGGTAGTCGATAGTTTTGGCATGAATAGAGAATGGTTGGATTGGCATTGATAAACATCAATTCATTTGGAGCGGTGGAGTGGTTGCCTAACCCTTGATTCAACTCATTTTACTGTTCATGTCTTTTGCAGCCTTCTTGAAGAGAGAGCAGGTTTCTAATTGAGGATTCTTAAGGGTTACAATTTCCTTTTAGGGTTATTACGCAGTCCCTTGGGATTCATGCAACCCTTCTCGCTAATTTAGTGGTTTCCCCACTACGTGTTGTGGTTTTAAATTATTTATATTTAGGGTTGCTCAACTTTCTCCGTCAAGCGTTATTTACACCTCTTGCGTGGCGAAGGAATTCGACCTTGACTGTTGGCAATTCCTCCTTGTAGACAACGTAATTATGATAGTTTTTATAGGAAGGGTTGAAGGAATGTATGAGTTTATTTTTTTATTATATATTCAACTAAATACTAAACTTGAGAAAACAATGATTAACAACAACCTGAATGTATTTTATATCTCCATTAAAATTTGATGATAACCTTATGCTATTTACTTGTGACTTCTTAAATATTTCTTGATACACATAAGCGAGAGGTGAATAATTAGTTGTGGTTGTTATATCGCTATATTTAGTAATTCCTCCCTTGAATTACCATATAAAAAAGCATAGCTATCAGAGTGAGTAAGCATTTAAACATTGTGCGTGAATCCCTATCTTAGAAGGTCTATGAATCCTTTAGTGTATAAGGATTTCCTCCCTTGGAAAAAGTTATGACTTCCTTATATAATACAATTTTTATGTCACCCTTAACTTATTTACTTTAAAATTAACTAATGAGTGACACTTGGAAATTTTAGTCTAAAAGTATCAAGGGTGGGAATTCATCAAAGTGCCATAAAATGGTTATATGTAAATAAGGAACTAAGATTGGTTCCTTCTTGTTTCCTCATATATGGGTATGTAAGTGGGGTGTTGAAGACTTACATACCTCTTGGTAGGTTTTAAATTCTCATCTTCGTAAGCAGATTTTAAGGCAACCTTGACTTTTACTGGTGCCTATTTTGTCAATTTTTTAAGATAGGATGTAAGGAAGTAATAAAAAGGATGTAGGGAGGGTAGAAAGGCCTTGCTTAATAAGTTCTGTTCCACATATGAGTTGCTATGCAAAACCTCTTGGCCTTGAAGGGTTTAAATATATTTATTACTTACTAAGAATAAGTCTTCCTATTTTTCTGAAGGGAACCCAAGCTCAAAATCTAAAGGATACTGAGGAAGGGTAACAAACTGGGTTAAAGCTATTATTGTGCTAGGCTTTGTGACCTCCTAATTGATGATAGTTTAAAGCACCTACACTCACCCATGCTGTATTTCCTTGTATTTCCTTCAACAGGTTAAGTGTTGTGCTACTATGGAAGGATATACATACATATTTTTGAGTGGTTATCTCCTAGTCGTCAATTGTTTGGATTGATGAGGTAATTAATTTGCTAGGGTAACATTAAGGTGTGGGTGAAGTCCTCGTGTTAGCAGCTTGGATCCTAGTGAGTTGGCTTCAGCTAGAGTCCTTGGTCTATATAGGGTTGTAGCGCCAATGTTATCATCGTTCTTATCACCTGAGGACGGCATGATTCCTGATGAGGGGATCATTGCGTACCCTATTGGATAGTGGAAATTGATAACTTGGCTAGGGTCTTACCCCCATTGCGGGTTTTGTTGAACTTATAAGTTCTCTGATGGCGCTTGTGTTGCAATTCATTCCTATGTATGGTTGCGCGCCATCGAGGTTCTATTTATCTGGTCATTGAGGCTGTTGTGTCGTGATGGGTAGTCATTTTTGTCTGTCCTTGATTTCCGCATGTTGCTCCCTGTTGCTCTTGTGCTAGGGAAAAGAGTTTTAGTGGTTGGTCGCCTGATCGGTGGGCATGTGTTTGTCGTCTATGTGTGGTTAGCTATGTAGTCTTTGCCTTCTGGCCTAGAAAAAAAAAAAAAAAATTACACCTTCTGCTTCGCTTGTAGTCGTAACGATGGGGACGTTACATATGGTATTAGAGCAGGTTCAACCCTGTGACTGTGGATCGCGTTGCTTTCCGCTGCAGTAAAACTTTGAGTATCAACCTAGTGCTACTTAAAACCTTAATGATTTCATCTGGTGATCTCCTTTGGAGGACACCCCAGAGGTTCACAACATGGGGTCATGGAAGGAGGTGCGACACCTGCAGAGGTTACCAAATCCTCAAAGTCGAACCCCCAAGGGGAGGGAGCCATCCTTGGGCTGGATTATCTTGTTGTAATGGATGACGAAGGTCTGAAAACTTTCTTCCAGGT
>SNQJ01S0305724.1:0-10018 GCA_010110895.2 Picea sitchensis | reverse complement strand
CTAGACAACAATTAATATATAGTATTAGACAACAATATATTTATGGTTGGTTGATTGAATTTATATATTTATAAGTAGTCTCATATGGTTGATAGACAACAACACCACTCCTTGGTATACAACATTACCCTTATGTTAAACGAAAATAGAATAAACTGTCGGCCAGTGTTTTATATTATTTTCTCAATAAGAACACCTTCACATAAACCTTCTTCTTTGGGGAACTTTTAACCCAACTTACTATTTACACTTAAATGCCTTAACTAATTTATCCGAATAAGTAATTTGAACCTGGAAGAAAATAGAAGTAGATTGTTATAAGAAATAATAATTATTAATGTTAAATGATGCAAAATGTTTTAAGGTTTATTGATTTTTATTAAATGTATTAGGATGATCATTCTTGGACAGAGTTGTAAATGTTGGTTTAATAGGACTGTTAGACATAATGGTTTATTGATGTAATAAAAGTTTATTTTGCGCAAGCTTAATGGTCGAGGGATTAGTAGTTTTATCAACCAAAGCTATTAATAGTTAACAGTTAATTGGCTTATGCGCCTTGCGCCTTAGGTGCAAGATGCTCCAATGGTGCAAGGTGCTCCTACGACAATTGAACATGGTCATCAAATACCTTCCATGGGAATTGTTGGAGTAACGATTCCGAGAGAGGTACCTATTAGAGGAATTCATTGAGTGTTGTCTCAATTAGTTCAATGCCTTACGACAGGACGGTTGTATGGTGCTTGAGTATGAGGCTCGTTTTATGGAGTTTCTTTAGTATTAACCACACCTTAATACTGGAAAACTTAAGGTTGATAGGTTCTTGTTAGGCCTTAGTGTCAACATATGTGCAAAGGTTTGGATTTTGATGCCTCGGGCCTTGCATGATGTCATCTAGAAGGCCCTCATAGGAGAGGAGGAGCTTATCAGCGGGAGTCAGAGAAGGACTCCAGCGAGACCAACATGGCATGTTTCATCCAGTGTGCAGCAACATCAGAGGCCAGCTAGACAAATGCTAGGGTATCATGGCTTCCAGAGAGGATCCACTTTCACCACACCTCAGTGACCAACGCCTCAGCAGCGGACTCCTTATCGGGGACCACAACGTCAGCAGTAGCGTTGACTGCAACAAATACAATAGTTTAGGCCTGTTCAACAAAACAGACCAGGACTCCAGGCTGGTGGGCCATCAACTTCTACTTCAGGTACTAGGAGTACTAGACTGAAGAAGTGCTATTGGACTTGTGGGGAGACACACTACCAGCGCGACTGCCTAGTGGAGAGGACTAGAGAATCTGGATCAGCTCGACCCATTACCATGGGAGATTTGGGCAAGGTGCATCAGATTCATGTAGTGGTGAATAACTGCTAGGTAGAGCACCAGTCGACTTTGTTCGAGACATCAGGTACCATCGCTAACTAAACCCTTAGTATTTTGATAGATCCTGGTGCTACCGAGAGATTCATTTCAGGTGCAATACTAAAGAGGATTAAGGTAAAGGTAGTCGAAGATGAAGAGTTTATCTTTGTAGAGATTTCTTTGGGAGCCAAACAAAAGGTTGGAGGAAAGGTTATGGGTTGTACCCTTAACCTGGGAGAGTTTTTCACCAGGGCCAACTTGTACGCCACGATATTAAGATATTATGACGTCGTGATCAATATGGACTGGTTGAAATCGCATGAGGCGATACTCAATTGCAAGACAAAACGATTGAGCTTGGTTGATGATGAGGGAGAGAGACACGTAATTGTGGGACGAAACCAGGGAGTTTTCGTGAGGTTCATCTCTTCCTTGTAGCTACAGAAGAGAATGCACAAGCGATGTAAGATTTATGCGATCCTTATGTTAAACGAGAAGGGAGTAGCAGAAGGTCTAGAACACCTTCCTATTGTGAGAGAGTTTGCGGACGTCTTCTCGGAGGAGTTACCTGGGATGCCTCCAGAGAGGGAATTGGAGTTTACCATGGACCAAAAATCGGGGACTGAACCGATAGAAAGAGCGCCTTATTGGATGTCAACCCCGGAGTTATAGAAGTTGAGAATGCAACTGAAGGAGCTGTTGGACCTGGGACTTGTACGTCCAAGTGTGTCACCATGGGGTGCGCTTGTTATTTTCATACGAAAGAAGGATGGGTCATGGAGACTCTGCATTGACTACCTTCAATTGAACAAGGAAACAATCAAGAATCAATATCCGTTTCCAAGGATTGATGATTTGTTCGATCGGATTAAGGGTGTGATAATGTTTTCAAAGATCGATTTGTGATCAACGTATCACCAGTTACATATAAAAGATGATGACGTCCCTAAGAAATCTTTTAATATGAGGTTTGGACATTACGAATTTACTATTTTACCATTTGGACTCACAAACGCCCTAGGGGTATTTATGAGTTTAATGAACGGGGTGTTCCGCGAATACTTGGACAAGTTCGTCTAAGTATTCATTGATGATATTTTGATTTAATCTCAGATGATGGAGGAGCATGATGAGAACTTGCACTTGGTACTACAGTGTCTGCGAAAGCACAATTTGTATTGGAAATTGTCCAAATGCTCAGTTTATGAATCGAAGGTTCATTACTTAGGGAATTTCATCTTGATGAAGGTATCACGGTGGATCCAGCAAAGGTCGAGGCTATTATGGAATGGAATGCGTGACGAATGTCCCAAAAGTGCGTAGCTTCATGGGTTTAGTAGAATACTATCAACGGTTCGTCGAGGGATTTTCGAAGATAGAAAATCCGATCACATAATTGCAGAAGAAGAACAAGAAGTTTGTTTGGACCGAGAAATGTGCATAAGCATTTTAGAGGCACAAGGAGTTGTTGACAACAACATTGATACTAAAGGTCCCTGAAATGGACGTAGACTTCTTGGTATGCACTGACACATCCCAGGGAGTCTTAGGCAAAGTCTTGATGCAAGATAGTCAAGTGATCTCTTACATTTCGAGGAAGTTGAGAATGCATGAGGAGAACTACGCGAAGCACGATTTGGAGTTGTTAGCTATTGTATATGCCTTGAGAGTGTCGAGACACTGCCATACTGGAAAAAAAATTGAACTAAAAATGGACCACTGTGGACTTCAGCACATCTTTACATAAAGCGACCTGAACACACGAAAACGACGTTAGTCGGGATTTCTTAGTGAGTACGATTTCAAAATTACTTACATAAAAGGAACAATGAACTAAGTGGCAGATGCATTGAGCTGGAGACCACACATCGTTTCGATGTTTCCTCTTCAGATGAATCTACATGAAAATATTCTAACTTTACAGTGCGACGATGACTCGTACAAAGAAGTCAAGGATTTTATCGGACAAAACACAATGATGGTACCAAGGTTTGAAGGATTTACGTTTGACGAAGATGGATTATTGAGGTTTAAAAATTTGATTTACGTAACATCGAATGATGAGTTTGAGGAGTTTGATTCTAAACGAGGCTCATAGAGCAGTGTACATGGCTCACCTCGGAGTCACAAAGATGAGGGTGGGCCTTAAACCCTTGTTCTTCTGGAAAAGAATGAATTCAGACATAGTTAGCTATGTGGCTAGATGTCTAGAATGTCAACAGATAAAGGTTGAACATAGACATCCAGCATGATTACTATAACCTCAAGGTATTCCAGAATCGAAATGGGAGGTTATTTCGATGGATTTCATTGTTAGATTTCCACTGACGGAAAGGAGCCACAACTTGATTTTTGTGGTAGTCGACACCCTGACGAAGAGTGGTCATTTTATTCCTGTGCGTATGATGTGATGAGAAAGATTTAAAAACAATTTCCCTAATAAAAATGTCGCCCAACCTAGGAAAATGAAATCTAGGTCTATGTAATACTTGTGATAAATAATAATAATAATAATAATCATTAAACATGTGACGAAAATGGGGTAAGAAATTCGATTAATTTATTAAAATCAAATTATATTGAGGGATTAAAATTTTAAAAGGGAATTGATTGTTTTTCTACACATGCTAATTAAAATTTATTAATTAAAAAGAAAAAAGGGGAAAAAGGTAATTTTCTACACTTGCTAATTTGAGATTTAGATAAAAAGGGAAAATAGGGAAACTTAAAAGAATTAGGAAACTAAGGGAAAAAGGAGGAAACATAAAGAAAAAGGGAAACATAAGGAAAACGCAAAATGAATAACTTAGTAAGGGATCTTGCCTTTAAGAACTTTCTAAATTGAACTCAACTAGGAATTTAGTAAGGACGTAAGGCATTAAAATGTGTAAGGGGATATGGGGACACCTAGGAGCGATTCTAGGAATGATTTTAGGTGGGTGAGAGAAATAGGGGTAATTAAATAATTAATGAAATTAATTTCTGGTGGAACTAAGGGGATGGGTGACATGTGTACGGGGGAGTTTTTTTCTGAATTAAATTATTGAAAAATAAATTAAATGAGAATTTGGGAAATAAATCACTTAGAAAATCTATATATAAAGGAGGTAGGAGGAGGAGTATGGATCTCTTCTTTGATGTGTAACAATACACTGCATAATTATTGACTTGACTGAATTATCTTGTGGGAGTTGGGATACCCATCTCAGTGACAAGTGGTAGCTTGCCCTTGTGAGGCGAGCTGGGAGATACTTGTTCTCTGGTTTCGTGTGCGTGACGCCATTGTGGTCCGGGGGGCTAAGGGGGAAGAAGATTACCCCTAACATTGGATGGGAGGAACCGGTGAATTCACATCGGTAAACAAGCGAGAGTTGGATGGAGCGCGCGGGACAACGACTAGATATTTCCCTCTTAAATCAACGACCACGATCAATCTTCCGGAGTTGATGATTTGTGGACACCTATCCTCCAAGCAACAGTCCTGCCTTCACTTCGAGTGTTTGACCTTTCCACTCAGATCAACGATCTTGTGACCCCCTTCTTGATCGAAAGTCAAGATCTCCCTCAGGTCTTCGGACTTCTAAGATCTCAAATATGAAACTTCACCCTTCTTCCTAATGCATTTTCTCCAAAGGCTATCATTCGATGACATGTGTCCTCCTGATCTGACCATCGAGGATTACTTCGGGTCTTTACTTGGAGTGCATGGATCTATGCCACATCTCTCTTAGATCCTACGACAATGAACCACTTCAGGATTTTACCTGGAGTCCACGGATTCACACCATTTCTCCTCTATATCTGGCGGTCCAGATCTACTTCGGATCTTCTGGATTCAGCAATCTCAAATCTCAACTGAAATCTCACTACACTTTACCCGGAACTTGCGGTCTATTGACAAGTGTCCCCTTAAAGATCAATGACTCTCGACTCTTTGACTATTCGGGTTTCATATGTTTCAACCTTTCACCTTTGCCTTCCTCTCGATCTTACGATCCACTGACATGTATCCTTCTGGATCTAATGGTCCAGATTCACTTCGAATGATCGGATGATTGGGATTCACTTCGGATTTTTGGCTCTTCAGACATCGCGAATCTCAAATATCAACTCAGAAACTCTTGAATGGATTTCTTGAAGCCGCTGATCTAATGACTTAGATTCACTTTGGAAATCCGATGCTTGAGATTTACTTTAGGTTTTATGACGATTCAGATCTGCTTCAGCTAATTGAATGGTTGAGATTCTACTTCAGGTTTCCCACTCTTCGAGATTCGGAAATCTCAGTTCTGAAACCTTGGTGAGTTCTCTCTCCTGAGTGTGAAAAGAGCCAAGGCTCGTGCACCTTAATCTAATCATACGTTTTTTGATCCCTTGCAATATGATCCAACGACCACTGTATCTCCTCCACATGAGCTTCTAATTTCTTCTGACTTAGAAGATTTATTAGTATTCAAAGGTTTCTAACCTTTTCTCATCCTATGATTCCAACTCTTGGATCTCGTTAACACTTATGAAAAGTGTTATCCCTTCTAATCTTGATCCTTAAAGAATTTTGACTTCCCACACACTCCTTTCATTCTCAGGATTTCGATAACTCAGATCAAATGATTTCTTGAAAATAAATTCTTCTCGCCCACATGACGTTCCTCTGTTTTGGTTTTTCGACGCTTGGTATATTCTTGATGTTGTGCACTCCTTGCACCTGGTCTAAGTTTCCTTTTTTCTCTCTGAACTCCTCTGAGTCAATCCAAGACTCAATCGATGCACTCCTTGTGTTCGAGATGCACACCTTGCATACGAGTTTTAGAAGAGAAACAATTGAAACTTATATAGTTTCATCACAAAATCATATGATCAACTTCTCGAACAATAATACATGAAGGAAATGAAATAAACGACATACACAAAATATAACATTCATTCATTCACAAATCAAATGAACACATTCCAAGTATTTGGGACAATTCTGTCTGTTCTCTTCATTCATGAAACAAATGACATAATCTTGATGTTCTCCACTGCATCTTTTCTTCTACTCTACTATACTCTACTGATCTCTGTCTCTGTCTCATAATCTCCTAATTCTTCTTTTACAATGCAACAACAAAACTATATAAGGACTAGATCCACGAGCTCCCTCATCGTATCTGCAACCTATCCTATCAAACTCTTAGAGGTTACCTACTTTGTCCTATTATAATAAATAACAATTATTTCCAGATAAGATTCAACACTCTATATTTTCAACCCCTTACAATCCTTCACGACTTTACAAACATGACATATTTAAAAATGTTGCTTTCAAAAATATGTCAACAACTCGATCTACTTCTGAGTTACTTGCTAATGTGAAACTCTGTCATGCTGAGATGTCGTTCCCTTGCCTCCACGTTTGGGTCCTTGAATTTGAAGGTGATGCTCCTGCATCATATGACAACAACACCGTACCCGTTCACAAATGTCTTTCAGGAGAACAATATACCTATGGGATTAAGGTTCCTTTGTCATATTTAATTTTTAAAATCAAATAAACCTCTTTTTCTTAACTCAATTTTTTGTAATGTGTTCTCATCTTATAAAGTTTCACTTTGTGCGCTATTATATATATTCTCATCTTATAAAATTTCACTTTGTGCACTACTATATATATATATATATATATCCACCTTTTCTTTTTCACATCCATTGGTTGTTTGGGATTAGGATATAAATCGTTTGGCTATAAGATTCTTCTACTTCCAAGTTCATGTGATGTTGGTTGATCTCATATTTTGATTATTTTGTGTTTCTTCCGCTTCTTTTTCTCATTCTCTTTGACATTAAGTATTTATGCATGGAAATCAAATGTGGAATATACAAGTGTTGTAGGTAGGAAAACTATAAAATTCAACTTACATTGAAAGAAATTAAAGAGGTATTCATCGTAAAGGGAAAAAAGGGGGGGATTTGTTTATTTTAAGTCATTATTTTTATGTAAAACTTTTCATTGTATGTATTTTATTTTCATTTAAACTGAAGTGTCTTCACACAGTTTGTTCCTCTTCTAGTGCCCTTTGTGTCATGTGTTGCAATCCATTGTGCACACGAACCTCTTCTAGTTCCCTCTACACCGAGCATTTCAATTCTTCACTCGTGCATGCCTCTTCGAGTGCCCTCTATGTTGCGTGTTGTAATTCTTTGCATGCATTGTCCACATCAAGCACCCTTTGTGTGTCACATAGGAACTGATTTTGCTGAGAGGTGTCAAACTTAGGATGTTCTTTCTCTGCTTTTCTAATATTTCCTTAAACATTTTTACTTAAAATTTCTCCCTGTTGTAGGTTATCCCTTGTATGAGTGCCTCCTCAGGTTATACCGCCTGCAAGTCTGCTTGTTTCGACTTCTGATCTTTGAATGGATCAACAATCACCATGTTGCAGTGCCCCTTCTTTTCTTCCCATTTGGCCAATAATTCTGGGTAATTCTGCATGACATGGTCTACACTGTGGCAATATTCACACAGTGTGTGCAACTTGGTACATAATCGCCAGAAGTGGCATATCTCATGATAGTTAAAATAGGTAGGAGGTCCTCATCTACCACCATCATATCCCATTACTCTTCCCTATCCTCCTCAGTAGCTTCCTCTAAAAGCAACTCCATGGCCGAAGCCTCTTTAGTCTCCACCCTTAATCTCTTCCCAGACCTAGTAAGCATATGCATTATTCTCCTTCATTAGATGTAGCGATCGGAATTTTTTCACATCATGGCCCATGGATTTGCAAAGATTGCAAAACAAAGTGTTTGTGGTATTTTGATACTTTTTTAGTGTTGGGAAATAGGGAGGTAAATGTCCCCATTGTGTATAGATATCACACCAGTCAGTCTATGGTCCTGTCCAAAATACATTTGACGCACCTATCGTTGTGTAACTTCCCAGTGTAAGGCACTCATATCTATGGTGACCTTCTACACGGGACACTAGAAATTATTTCACACAGCTTTATCCTTGACAATATATTATCATTTCTTGGGGAGGTTCATGAGTGATATTGTACCTACGCCAACCCTGCCAACGTCTTGCCACCTCCTGGCATAGACTCTAAGTGCAAAGTTATTTCTACAACCTCCACCTGGGTCATTACCCTATGCTGGGTCCATTCCCTATACGAGTCTAGAAAAAACCATTCCCTTTGTTGAATGTATTGGATCTGAAATGTTATTCTATTCAACACAATATTGAATCGTTGGTCATAATCCCACATGATTTCTCAAGCTTTCTTCTTAATATCCTTGATCTCGATTATACATTGTGATTCTCATTTTGGTTTCTAAAATTCTCTCAACAGATCTCTCTTTATTTTTGTAAGGGACCTTGCTTCTATCATTGGGGTAGTAGCCTTGTACTTCAGATACCTCATTCATGATTCTTTCTGTAGACCATATAGCTTTACACATGAACCGATGTTGTCTTGCATAATCTCTTTCTATCTCATGAAATGCTGAAATCTTGAAGGTTGAAATCAGGATTTCCATACTTGATTTAGAATTGTGGCTTCTAATCTTATATATTCTCCCTCCACTTCTTCTAAGCTCTCTTCTTCTACTTCTCCCACCTTTTAACTTTCTTCGGTCCTTTTTTCTTGATGACAAATGTGCAAGGTGGGTGGTTCAAAGAGGGGGTTCCTCCATACTCTCTGATATTCTTCGATGATGGATCCCAAAGAGATCCCTATATATAGCATTGCAAGCCTTCTCATGATTGTTGAGTTATCTACTCCTTGGAAAGATCCATCACTATATTTTTCTATATTTTTGCTACTGCTTTATGCCCCATCTTCATTTAATGTGACTACACATCTCACTATATAAGGGGATCTAATTTTTTTTTCTTTGATACTAATCCCACTGCTTCTGATATCCTTTCTTGATGCCTCACTCCTAATGTCATGTCCCTTTGATAGCCTCTCCTCCTCTACACTTGTCTATGGCACAAATATTTCTCATGCACATGATTTTGGCATGGTTTCTTTTCTCTCCATCCTGGATCTTACTAATTTGTCACCCATTTGTTTTTTTCTTTGCTTCTTTATTCAACTCGCCTCCTTAACTCAAATCTTCTTATGTATCTCCCAGTTCTTCCTTTTGTATCCATTCTCTTCTCACCTCATCTCATCACTTTTTCGATCCATTATACTATATCCACTCTTCCTTTCATATTTTATTCTTTCCTCCCCCTTCCACATGGGAGGGTGGTTATTCTTTCATCCTATCGAGTTGCATGCCCATCATCCCTTTCTCTATGAATACAATATTTATCCATAGGGTAATTTATTACAACAATCTACTTCTAGGGTCGAATGAATTTTTTTTCAAGACTATAAACTGAATCGTTGAATTCAACAACAAACTCAACAATACACCCTTCTTTCCCATGATCAAACAAAAAATTGATGGATTTGGCCCAACTATATCCACATATTGCAATCTATTGATTGCATCTTGGTCCCAAACCAATGATTCTTGGTCTCTGCATACAGATTCAATCTCTCTTTGTCTCTTTATACACTCATGCAATAAAAGATGAAACTAAACAAAGAAAATTTCATTCAAATCTATATAGATGTACTTTTGTTTCCATTGTTCGAGGTTGATTTGTAGGTTCTTGGTCTCTCA
>SNQJ01S0305721.1:0-10155 GCA_010110895.2 Picea sitchensis | reverse complement strand
AGGTTTCATTAGACACTACTTTTGTCAATAATTTTTATGATGACAATGATATTTGTAAAATCTTATTAGGATGGTGGAAAGAAGATAAGAATTTTGTAAATGGGACCAGCAAATGGTATGCCATTACTAAAATCTGGGAACCATATATGTATCTAATAGCCCTATTATGTAGTTTATATGGAGAGAAGGAATGTATTATATTTTTGTATGCTTGGTTTTCGTTGGCATAAACGGTAACCATGATAGGAAAAATATTCAATTGGGGAATTATTTTATCAAACCAACTTGGTTTAATGATCGAAAAGGTCCATCAAGCGAAGAGAACACTAAATATGTTTCCTACCTTTTATATGGCATATTACTTACTTGATTTTATTTGTCCTTTCCATTTTTGCAGCAGTTAGAGTGTGTTTTGGAAAAACACAACGCACCAACAAAGGATCCAAGTGGAGAAAAGAGATGGATTAGAGCGTCAACGAGGAATGCAATTGTCGGCGGAAGGAACAATAGAAAGCATCGAAACCTTCTTGTAGAAACCAAGAAGATGTTGAATCAAGAAGTTGTAACCAATGAATCAAGAAGTCTTGCGGAAAGCTATAAGACAAGGACTTATGAAATGGGACAAGGTTGTTGCAGATGTTGATGTCGATAGTGTTGTTGATGCTATGATTATTGATATTGATGCGGAATTTGTTGTTTCTCATATAGTCGTTGTTGTTATTGATGTGGTTGATGTTCATTTATAGAACCTTGAGCTATCTTGATGTTCATTTATTGATGTGGTTGATGTTCATTTATGTGGTTTTATGTACTAAGAGTTGTATATATAATGTATCTAGTCTTAGCACTTTTTCCAAGGCTGTGATCAAACTAGTCGTGAAATGTAATAGAGCTTCCGCTCATCTGAGATCCGACTATTCTATACTCGTCTTTGATATCCGTGTAATGAAAAGATAAGAAGTGTTATTTGGGGCCTAAAATTTTTTTTAATTGTGTGTGAATTCTAAGATCTTCATATTCGCAAGTGGTATCTCTATTTCTTTTACTTGTGTAGTTAATGTTTGGGAATACCTTCACCAGAGGAATTTTTCCATGGGTCATGCATTTGAATCTTGCGTTCCGATTATGTTGTATGTGTATAATATTTTATACTCTCGTTCTTATATATGTTTGGGTTGCGATACTCCCACCTAGGTGTTATATTTGACTCCATTCACTCTCCCACCAGTCTCGGTTGAGCTTCGGATGAGACCTCCTTCCCTGGTTGAAGGTTGAAAGTCTCAATGTTGCTAGACAACAGTGGTACCTTTTTTGGTAAATTCAAAGAACCCTGGTCTCCAATCTCGCACCAAAAAATGGTTCCATTGTTGGGACATGAACCCAGGTCTCTAGAGTGAAAGCCGAGTATCCTAACCAATTAGACTACAAGCTTAGAAAGTCTTCACCAATGGGATAATCTAATCTATCAGGATGTAGAATTATGGGTAAAGACCACATTGGACGGGTATATTATTGAATTTTCTACTCAGTATTTCTCGAAAGCAGAGCCTATATTTCAAGAAGGTGCTCGAGGAATATTGTTGTGGGACATTTCCTTGGGACATTCCCTTGTGGATTAAGATTCTGCTGGTGGAAGAAGGGATGATGTCTAATTTTCTTGGAATGGTTGAATAAACCCCATGCACATGAGGGGTGGGTGATTTAGTAAAAGGGTTCATGACTTAGGCTAAGAGAGGTTTCTTTAAGTGTGGGGGGGGATTGTGAGAAGATTTCTAGAGAGGAACGAGCTCAAAAGAGGGTTGTACTGATCAAAAGAAGGTGGCAGAAATAGATGTAAAAGGTGATGAAGAGACGAGATTCATTGTGGAAAGAGATTAGCCTCGAGAGTATTCATAGGAGAGAACTTGAGAAGTTCCAAGAGTTGCAGATAAGAGGGAAGTTGGCTAGCTAGTGGTTGACAGAAAGATTGGAAGAGATGAGTGAAAGTTTGAGAGGGCGATCAAGAAAGTGTTCTCATTCTGAGGAAAACAAATCAAGCATAACTCTAGAGGAAGTTGTGGGATCATAGTCTATAACACCAAAAGTCACTAAATCTATACAAGAAAATATGATATTTCATTTTAAGGTGACCCCCCTAGTGAATAATCCTACAATAGTGTCGAAGGAACCAACTAGAAATTACCTTGTCCCTCAGCACCTCCTACGAATCTGGTAAATTCCACTGCATTAGTTCTTGTTTTTCATAATCTTTATAATCCTGTAAGTTCTAGTATAAGAATTAGCACAAGTATAGTGAATCATTTTGTCATATCACAACTAGGTCCTTTAGGGTTTATTTAAATTGGGTTATCAAGTTCGCAAATGGTGGGTCAACATGTTGGATCCCTCACCTGATACCCAGAATTTTGGGGTGAGGAGGATGAGGATGTCAAACAACATTGGTTCGTGTGCAAATCCATATGGAGATCTCAAGAAACCTTAGGCGCAAGTAAGTTAGTTGAGTTCCAGACCACCTTGAGAGGTCGGGCGTTGAAATTGTATATGAAGTTCATTGAGCCTGGGAATGCTCAAGGACGGGCATTTACCCTCCCTTGAGTCAAGCAATGATTCATAGTAGAATTATATTTACCATAGTTAGAGCAGTAGGCTCTTTTTGAGTTTCGAGAGATTAAATAGAGAGACCAGGAATCTGCTTGGGACTACAACCAGAGGTTCAAAGATGCAATTGAGAAGCTGGAAAATATCATTCATGAAGATCATCAGTGGGAGTGGTTCATTCAAGGACTATTACCACTGACAAGGATCCCCTTAACACAACAAATAATTTCCACCTTGGGCAAGGCCCTAGAGCAGATGATGAAGATTGAAGCAATGACATGCTACCCACAAGCTTGCACATGATGTGACCTATGGAGGATAATAAAATTGCACAAATTGAGGGCTAGATTTCAGTGCTCATAGACAAAATTCAAGATTTAGCCCTACCGAAAGGAAATTGACCACAAGTATGGTGCACGAGTTGTTATACATAAGGACACACTACGATAGAGTGCCCAAGGTTGTTGGGTGGTGGACCAGTGAACCATCCCATGCAACCCCCGCTGGTGGCACCGACAGGGAGTGTTGCACAAATTGCAATGATGACTCATTTTCATCCACCTTTTTAGTACCATGTTTTTTTGAATCAGTAAGGGGGCCAAAGAAATGAATATTGTGAGATCTGTAGAACACATGGGCATCCTCCGATGCATTTCCCAATCCTACATAAATACTGTCATGTCCCTAATACTATACACTATGAATTATGTGGGTCAACAACTCATACTACAAAGTAATGTCGGGCTTTGGATGCACTAGTGGACAGATTAGATCGTTCTACATTTTGGGTCAACGAGGCTTCTCAAGGATTTGGAGGAGGTCGTCGAGGTGGTGGATGGTTTCAAACTAGTATAAGGGGACCTATTCGCTACTATAATTGTGAGGAGTAGCGACATCTAGAAAGAGACTGCCCACTTCCAAGGAGACCCTAGTGCACACACTATAGAAACAATACCCATGCCACTGATGAATGTCCTGATTTGATTGCAAAATGGGTATATTGCATAAGGAAAAGAGGCACCAATCTGATAAACTCATAAATGATACTAGTTGTGGGAGGGAAAGAGTCTAATATTAATGTTATTATGAGGGGTGACATAAATACTAGTGTCTATGTTGCTATCCCTCAACATCAACCAGATGCAGTGCTAGAAATGCAATTCCATTTGGACTTGGACACCTTCAATGACCCCCTCAATGGCCAAGACAACACCCATTCCCCCATATCACGATACAACCTCTTTATCCTGTACACAAACTGGTGTGACCATGATACAACTTGTCTTGTACTTGAAATATGAGATGTACACCAAAGATACTGCAAAATTATATTTCCATGTCTCAAAGCATATCTGGATACTTTGTTGCAGAAGACCAAAATCATTCACCTATGGCCATTTAATTTCTTAATATTTTATGGTTTGTGATTTATTTTAGGCAGAAAAAACTTTATATAATTACAACCATGGATGGAGAAAAGAAAAGGTTCATGTGTCTAACTATCTTTTAATCTATTCGTTGATTCTCATTTAGTGTGTATGTACATATTACTTATTCTCCCCTGCATACCATCTTCCATTCATGTTTATTGTATTTTGCGCATTCCCACATTCAAACAAACAGAATAGCTGGAGAAAACGAAGGAGTCTTTACCGCAACTATAGAGGAGGAGATACAAAGATACATGCTTGTACTATTATTTCATATTCCATTGTTTTGTATTTCATTTATTGTCTATATATGTGTTCACCTAATTTATTGTATGTAGATATTGTGTAGCTTCCTACATAATAACTCATCTTCATGTCCTTTGTATTTTATGTGCCACTACATTGAAATAAATCGAACTCTGCTTGTTTTTTTTACATGTCTTCCTACATACCAACTTCCTTCATGTTCGTTGTATTTTTTCTGCGTTGCTACATTTAAACAAAGAGAGTGGCTAGAGAAGACAATGGACTCTTTGCGGTGAATCTGGAGGAGGAGTTACAAAGGTGCATGCCTCTACTCTTATTTCATATTTCAATGTTTAATATTTCATTTATTGTTTGTGTATTTGTTCTACTTGTTCTACTGTTTTGCACCTATTTTACTGTATGTAGATACTACGTATCTTTATGCATAGTAACTTATCTTCATGTGAATTGTATTCTCTTTGTTGCTACATTGAAATAAATAGAACTGTATTTCTTTCTTTTACATGTATTTCTACATACTAACTTACCTTCATGTCCACTGTATGTTCGGCATTGCTACATTGAAAGAAACAAATTGGTTGGACAGGAAGATGAATTCTTATATGCCACTGCAGAGGGGGTTGTGGTACAATCTTCGAAAAGGTATACCAATTGTGCTAGTAAATCAAACATTTAAAATGGGTGGGTGCATATAATATTGGACTAGAAAACGATGATTTGGAAACAATGGGCCTTTGTTGAGACTTCCCGCTTCCAAACATTGCCCTCTCCATTTCTAATTTTCCCACTTTCTATTATCCATTTTTTTCCCCTCTTCTATACTTAACCGAATTCCCCTTCATTTTTCTCGTGTAATTTCACCTTCTAGTTTCTTTGCTTAGTCGTCTTTCTAAAAATTTCTAGGTGTGCAGGTTGGCAGACTTACGGGTTCACATTTATACTCATGCTTCTATATCACGAATCCGACTAACGGTTTCTTCATTCCATACTTAGCCACTTTTTCGATCTCGAGTTCCTGGGCTGGCGGGTTCAAGATTGTGCCTCTAGCTTCAGAGGTTCCGTGATATACAAATTGTCTATCATACCCCCCCATTATGGCCTATTTCTTGTTACACATTTTTGCAGTCAAAAAATCCGAGGCATACAATTTGACCGTCGGGTCCTCATGTTTCCTGAGTATCCCTTGACACCCTATTTCATATTCCATCTCCTTCGACCCTATATCTAACATTCAGAACAATTATGGACAATATACAATGCATATTCTTATTTAGTCCTTCTAATGTTCATCTACACATGCTTGCATCAGAAAACATTGGACTAGTGACATGGCCATGAGCAATCAATCATCGCAAACATCAACAGACCGACAAGGCCAAAGATAAAGATGCATACATTGTGTTCCTCATATGTTTACCAAACAAATATCCTCAACTATTTATTCATGTATTCCATGGTGAATATGTTGATGTCATTTTCAACACATACTTTGCAGTTCATAAGAAGTATCAACGAGCGCAAGCGAGACGCCGAACATAGCGCAAGTTCCGCAAACTAAGAGGTCTGGTTGCAAAACTTTGTCTCCATACTTCATCCAAGTTGTGCGTCTACTTGTACATTATGCCAAGAAAAAAGAAAACAAAAAAATAATGCAGACTACCATTCACATTACTTTCCTAATCAAAAAATGTCACTGGGTCTAAACTTATAACACACAAAATACTATGAATAGAGGGCTTGAACGGTGTCCAAACTGGACAAGTGTTCGTTGGGAACATAATGGTCGTATATAGAACCTACTTGGACAAGGCAAACAAACATGGATCCATTATGTGTGCTAACATGACAGACAACGAGGCACTAATGGCAGTCACACTGACTATTCCCACACAACTTGTTCAGAAACATCCACAAAAGGTATTGCCAGAAAATGGAATATCCATTACAAGTTTTAATATATTTCCCAAAACAGTATATGACCGTGGTGATTGTGATCAGATTATATCGCTCAACGAAATAAGTATTGTGGAAAAAATTCCCGCTATTTGTTCAATATCGTTTTATCCTGGACACAACTATCAACCAACTTGCACAGAGCAACGACACTTACCCAATCAGAACCATTGGTGCAGTTGTCACACTCATGAGAAAACTTGGCTCTCAACACATTCTCCATATAAAAGATGGAGATTCAAACAACGACAAGGCAATGGTACCGTTCTCCATATCCAATTTTGTCCTTTACTTTCACATGTCCATGTATCTCGGTTATGTTACACAACTATTGTGATGTTTCATGTTGCAGCTGCAATTGTTCGACACCTATTCAAATTTGTTTTCCTCAATGGCACAACAATTGCATAAAGGGAAATTTCCACTTATTCTCTTCAAAAATATAACAAAAAAAATAAATGTTAATGAAATGATCTTTCGCACAACCCAAGAAACATTTGTAACAGAATTGCAAACAGACATAGTACAGGATCTCAAGAAACTAACTAGCTCTACAATTGTTGTGCGTATACATCTACAATTTCATCCTCACTTTGCTCATACAAATTTCTTTCACCAATTTTCTGCAGTTTTTTTTTTTATGTTGTGCAATTGTATATTATAGTGTTCAATATATTAACTACTATGCTCACGTGCCCAGGTTGAGGGTGTTTTTATTGCAGCGAATGCATATTCGACCCCCTTCGAGCCTGTTTGTGCCAAATGAAACTCCCTTGCTTCTGCTTCTGCTTTCATAAATGATGATACAATTGATTGTTTGCGATGCAGTAAAAAATGCCCTTACATATATAGACATTGCCTCAATGTTTCCATCTGAATTGTGGGCAACACAATCATTTGTACAATTAGAAAGCCTATGTTACAAGATGTGATTCATGGGTTAGCAGAATTTCCATATGAAGTATACCTACAGAAAAAGGCAAACAGTGTCTATATGTTGCGTGACTTTCGGATACATAGAAAATTTACCTTAAATGAGGACAATGCAATATTGCATATCGGATGAAAAAAAAAACATATCAAGCTTTGGCAAGAAACGAAAAAATCTCATGTGTATCTGTAATTTTTCTTCAATACCCAGATGAATGTTTTTCAGACTTGAGTTCTTCGGAGTTTACATATATGGCTGTAAAATTTTATTTCCATAGATTCTGTCTCTTTTGTGCACTTGAAAAAACAAGGAGAATATAACTACAAATCAAATCGTTGTTGTTATTTTCATGTTTTTTTAATCTCCTAGTAAGAATTTTGCGTATTTGTTAGGGTGTCCAAATGAAAAAAAAAAGGTTGCTAGCTATGGATTTGTTGGAGGAATCTACACCTTTTTGGGTGCCCAAATTGGAAAAATGTTTTCCAACTATATAGCAATGGAAGGATTTCTACATTTTTTGGGTACCCAAATAAAAAAGAAGATGATTTCCAGCTATACATTTATGGTATAGTGTCTGCATTTTCTCAATTTTCTAATTGAAAAAAAAATGTCTCAGCATGGATTGAAGCATGAGCTTGAGATCTTCAGAACTCACTATAGAGATTGGGGAGTTTGGGGATTGGAATTCATACATGAAGGTGCATTTATTGTTGATGTGCAAGTGCATAAGATTGTTCAATCCAGAAATGGGAAGCATGAGTACAAACCCCATACAAAGTATCCAACAGTGAATAACTCAGGCCCATCCTTTGAACTGTCGAAATGGTTTTCTCCTCTGGGTAGAACCATCAAGAATTTCCAATAATATTGGAAATTTGGCATTGTTAAAACTCGTAGGATAGAACATGGCACTATCAGAAGCAAATGTCCATAGTGATCTTGCTTCATGGTAAAATAGTAATCGGCAAGTTTCTTGTTCCCCATTTTGGGGTTTGGTTATAGCTAGGATACAATGGTGAAGCTCTGCTAGTTTTGTGGTGTCTTGTGTTTGGTAGACTTTTGTTCATATCTCATGGCCCCAGTTATTTTCTCATGGGAACATATACCAGATGTAAAAGAAAACCAATGCCACGTGTGTTTTTTTATATATATCAAATTGTTTGATGCATAGGTCGATGTGTGCTTCTCTATGGACCCTTGTGGGATCTCACTTGGCACCTTCTGTGTTCATGTGTTGCCTTGAGCCTCGAATTTCAATACATTTGGTGTTTACTTGGCTCTTGGTTGTATGCTTCATTATAGAAAAGTAATGATACATTTAGGATCTTGGCAGTTTTTCTATGATCTTAAAGAATATACAGGACATGCTTTGCCTTTTAATATAAGCTCTCTGACGCAAATGTAGTATGTGGATCGTTTTAGCACTTTTCCTTGATCGATGAACTTAGCAAAATTCATCTCCATGAACATTTTGAAATAAAATGATATATACTATGTGAATTCCAATGGAACTATCATATCAACGACGGGACATTAAAATTCAAATGCGTTGTTGTTATACTTGTGGTGAATTTCACAGTACAATAATTTTACTTAAACACCCCAAAATTGATTTTCTTGTGGCTTTTCAATGCTTCTCTTATAGAAACACATCCTGGAAACTATAAGCATGGTTCGCTTTATCTATTCCTTGATTGAAGAGCCTATTCACTTGTTTAATGCACTTCACAGTTATTGTTAAGACCATCAATGGGGCTTTCTTACACCAATTCCCGCTTTCGAAAATTACCATCCCCTTTCTTTTTTCCTTCTGCTTTCCCTTTCTGGTTACTTAGTCATTTTTTCAAAAAAAATCTAGGTGTGAAGGTTGGCGGATTCACGTCTTCAGATTTCCATTGATACTTTTATATCACAACTTCGACTGACCGCTTTCCCGTTTCATATTCAGCAAACTTTTTCGATCACGGGTTCTCGGATAAGCAGTTTCAACATTGTGTTTCCATTGTTCTGTTGCCTGCAAACAGTGACCGAACTTCCCTGATTTACAAATTGGAAACCAAATTCCCCTTTCTTTTTCTCGTTTACTTTCTCCTTCTGGTTACTTAGTCGTTTTTTCGACTGTGTCGTTTTTCTAAATGTCTCGTGTTTTTATATAAAGCACCAGAAGTTTCGCAATATACAAATTGATCATCGAAGTCCATCATTGTCCCTTGTTCCATGTTATACATTTTGCAATCAAAAGTTGGGATACATACAATTTGACCATCGGGCCCTCACATCTCCTAGGTGGAACTTGTGGCCCTATTTTCAAGCCCATCAATCTTCCCTGTTCTGGGTATGTCTCATGCTTTTATATCATGACTCCGACCAACCGCTTACCCATTGCATACTCAGCCACTATTACCATTGTTGATTCCTGGCTAGGCTTGCTCAACATTACGCTTCCATTGTTCCGCTACCTACAAACAACACCTGAAATTCTGCGATATACAAATTGACCACCGAAATCCGTCATTGTGCCATGTTTTGTGTTACACATTCTACAGTCAAAAGTTCAGAGACATACAATTTGACCATTGTCCCCTCATGTAATATCCCCACTTTGGGACATCATCATAGGGCAGAGATTTATGATGACCAGAGTAGCCAGATGGATGCTAGAGCGAGTACAGGGGTATTTTAGAGGCATTGTGGGGTCCATATTGCATTGATGATCAAATTCCATCATTATGATCCATTCCGCACAGGTTGGCTTTGGTTTCGTTTCATTCCGACGATTTCCATGATTTTGACTATTTTGAGCTATAAGTCAATGGAATTCACTGAAGAGCTCATTTTGGGCACATTGCTTGGAGGAACCTCTCAGTGTAATAGCTCATTGGAATCGGGAGGAGCAACACTACAGGATGGGATGGCTAGAAGTGACTTTCAGTGGCCAGGGAAGCCACAAGGAGAGATAAGGAGCTTTTCAAAGGT
>SNQJ01S0305720.1:0-10155 GCA_010110895.2 Picea sitchensis | reverse complement strand
AATACTGTATCTCATTCAAACCTTCTCTGATGGCGGCGAATTCTGTATTCTTGGCCTGGGCTCTTCTATGTTGTGCCATGATATGTGTGGCTAGTTGCAGGAACACTTTTAGATTCACATATATATCTGTAGCCATCTTGTGGATTTCTATGCTAACTCCCTCGGTGCACAACCTGAATTCTTTGATGCTTTATTTATCAATTTTACTATGTCGAACCTCTTCTTCTAGATCTCTAATCCTTTCATATTTCTCCTCATTTTCATGCACCAAATCTTTGAGATTTTTTTCCGAAGCTAATGTGAAGGAGACACCAGCTAAAAATATTGAAAGCAGATCATCTTTGACATTTTCTATTACATCGGTTTCAGTCGATATTGATAATGTGGCCTTTCCAGCTACTGAGAGCTTTCTGGTATTCTGCAACACTATTTTACCAGAAGCTTTGTTGAATATGAAATTTTCGTTCCTTAGATGGCGTGAACATTCCCAATCCTAGCTCGCCCAATGGGAAGTGTCCCGATGTGAGTGGGATATTAGTGGATGACCCCAGAATGTCAGTGTCCATGGGAAACACGTCGGTGTTCCTTTATTCTTTGTCCTTTTTTTGTTATTCTTCCATTTCTGTTATTGCTTTTACTGTTGCTTTCTCTTCTACAATTGCTGCTACTTTCACTTCTTCTTAAGCTTACACAATTTATTCATGTTTGTTTCATTCAACTTCTTCTTCCTTCTTTTTTTGGTTGTTTTTCTTCCTTTCCTTGTTGTTTTGGAGTGACTTTGGCTACTGCTACTTCTTTAGCCTCTTTTTGTTTCTGATATTCGACCTCTTCTCCTTTTCTTATTCTCCTTTGATTCATCATCTTCTATTGATTTCCTTTTCCTTTCCTCCTGAACTATTGTAGCATATATTGCTTCAGATGTTGTCTTTGTTGCTACTGCTGCCTCTTCTTCGAATTTATTTTGGGCCTCTCAAACTCGTTGCTCATCTACTCTTTTTCCTAGAGGGTTTCCCCCTCCTTTTAAATATAACATTGTGGTATGTTTTTTGAATAAATTATTGTCAATGATGTCAAAGGTAAGTGAGTATTCACATATAAATATTTAAATGAAAAGTGACTTTAATAACCGAAAAAGTGGACGTGTATTAGAAATGAAGTTACATGAAAGTGGATTAGAAATGATGTTATATAAAAGTGGAGTAAACATGAAAGTGGATTAGAAATGAATTACATAAAAGTAGAGTAAACATGAAAGTGGATTAAAACAGGTAAAAGTGAAAGTGGAGTAAAAGTGCACATGGTATTTGCACACGGTTTTAAAACTCATGGTGGTATTTTACCCATGGTATGTTGAAAAATAAAAAGGGGGAAATTGATTATTTATTTAATAAAATTCGTGTCTTTCCAAATGAACATGAATTTTCATGTATAACTAATGACAAAGAATAAAAGCAGAAGAGGGTTGTGAGAAATAATGTGTGGGTGGGTGAAAATGTAATATTCTTATGCATATTATTTGAGGAGTGACGATTAAATATCATTCAAGGAGTGATGCTTACATATTAGAGAAGATCAAATTTAGTGTTCTAGCAAATAGATATGGCCTCATAGCAAGAAAAACTTGTAAATGCAGATCTAAGGTAGAACTAGAAGAATAAGAAAGAAGATGTGGTGAAGGAAGAGCAAAAATAGAAGGAGCAAGTGCCAAGCAGATCTGGAAAAAATAGAAGTAGCGAGTGTTGAGCAGATCTGGAGAAAGTAGAAGGAGCGAACATCGAGCAGATCTGATGAAACTAGAAGGAGTGATTATGTAGCCAATATAGCGAAAGTGGAAGTAGCGAGTGTAGAGCATATTTGGTGAAGGAAGAAGTAACGAGCGCAAAGCAGATTTGGTGAAGACAAAAGTAACAAGAAAACTAGTGAAGGAAATGCATATGAAGAAATTGTGAACTTGTAAGTAGGTTAGTGCCTACTTAACAAAAAATTGTGGGGATTGGTGTCTCCTGTAGGTTGGTGCCTACAAACATCAAAGGGGATTGGTGTCTCATGTAGGTCAGTGCCTACAAATAACATAGGAGATTGGTGTCTCCTGCAAGTCGGTGCCTACAAAAAGAAGAGGGGATCGATGTCTCTTGTAGGTTGGTGCCTATAAAAATTTGTAACCATAGGTTGGTTCCTACAAATTTATAAAAACAAGTTTTTGTGGTTTTCTCCCGAAAGGGTTTCCACGTTAAATATTGTGTCTTCTCGTTGTTACATTTATGTGATTCCTTCATTATGGTTTACGAAAGTTAAAAAAAGAAAAGATAACATTATAATGATTCACCCCTCCCTCTCAGTATAGGTGTGTGCTGAACGATTGGTATCAGATCTAGTTCCTTTAGAAATAATCTAACCACTGGAAAGTAGATCTTGAGAGAACACATGGTTAGTCTGCAAGGTTTCTCTACAAACAAGGCTTCTATGCATGAAAAAACAAACTATTCCTTTTGGAGTATAAGGATAAAAATATATCTAATGGCCCTTGGTTTTTATATTTGGAATTGAGTCGTGATTGGTTATACATCCCCAAAAACTCCACCAACAAATACGGTCGGGAAAAAGGCTAGTGAAAATGATGCAAAATCCATGAATGCCATCTTGTGCGGACTGTCAGAATTATATTTTGTCAAAGTAATGCATTTCAAATCAGCAAAATAAATTTGAGACAAACTTCAAATCATCCATGAAGGTGATGTCAAGGTAAAGAAGGATAAGCTACAAACTCATAGAAGACAGTTCGAGAGTCTGAAGATGAAAGATGAAGAAAATGTTGCATCCTATCTCCTCTATGTGGAAAAAATTGTCAACACCATCAAAGGACTTGGTGAAAGAGTTGCATAACCAATGATTGTGCAAAAGGTGTTGAGGTCACTCCCATTAATATTTGATGCCAAAATTTCCACCATTGAGGAAATAAAGGATTTGGATAAATTAACAATGGATGAATTGCATGGGATCTTCATTGCATATGAAATGAGGACTGAAAAGGAAAAACCATCATAGAAGAATCAACTTTCAAAGCCTTGAAGAAGAATACAACATAAAGAGAAAATATCATCAATACAAAAATAGACACAAACATGACAAGCATGAAAAGAATAAGAACTCTTATAAGCAAAAGAAGAACCTCTACTCAAAAGGGCTTAGTGACTCGTCTAAAGAAAGCAATGAAAGAAGTTACGGTAGTGATAGAGAATAAACTCTCTTTATGGAAATTGAAACAAAGATTGATGAAGACAAAGAAATGATGGATTCAGAAGAAGAGGAAAATGATGAAACAAATGGAGAAGTGGATCTTAAAGAAGAACTCATGTGTGCCTTAAGAAAAATAAAGAAGTTGAGGAAAAAGAATTTGAAACAAACAGAGAAACTGCATAAATATGAAGAACAAGATCATGACTCAAAATACAAAATGTCACAAAGACTTGAAGAATCAAAACAAATTATTATAAGCCTAAAATTTCAATTAGAAGAGGCAAGAAGGATAAAATAAGTGGTGAGAATCTAGCTGAAGAAAAAGGAAGAAAAATGTGAAGAGCTAAGATATGCAATTGTTTCCTTAAGAAATAAACTAAAGAAAACAATTATTGAGTTGAAGTTTAAAAAGAGTGTTGAAACCTTAGATGCTATCATCGATTGTCAAAGGTCTCCATTCATTAAGACTGGTCTTGGATATGATGTTGTTACTGCCTCCCTACCTACACTTGACCTTGCTACAACTAGGGAAGTTTTATTTTTTGTAAGAGGAGTTCAAACTAGTTTTATAGAAGAGCAACCTACTATTGATTGTGCCAAACATATTGATGAGTTGCATGTTCCTCACATGCCATAATTTGAGCATGTTGTTATAAATGACATTTTTGTTGATATGTCGAGTTATTATACTCCTGTAATTGAACTTGACCCTAAGCCTACTTCCTCTGATCAACCAACACAAAAATATGTGCCCTATCACCATCCTCACCATAAAAATCAAAGGAATGGCAATCATGCTTTCAGATCTTTGTAAAAGAGACGTGAAATTCAAAGTTGTGAACCATTGTTGACTACCATGATAGATTGCAGTTATATTGATGGATGGTCATGGAATCATTTGACTAGATGTTTGATGACTTCATATCATTGTGTATCATCGACTTTCTAGTCTTGTTGCATTCCTCTTACTTACTGGTGTTTTCCTTGGAAGTGGTCGACTAAGGATTGAACTAAATTGATAGCTAACTGAAGTTTCAACTGAGTATTCATCGACTAAAATTTGACTATGTTATGTATAAAATGGAATTTTCGATGAGAACTATTGCTGCTACTTATTGATCCCTTAGAGGGGGAATACTTGAAGTTGTTGATATGAGAACCCAAGTGATGTATTCTTGTTAAATCAATTGTTTCTTATTGAATCAACTTGGATTTACTGAGACCAATCGAACCATGTTCGACTATTGTAAGAGAAGCACTCCTACTTATGTTGGATACATAGACTATCTGGATTGACATAAACTGATTATCTTGCATTATTGGTGACAATGTTCAAACTTATTCAAAAGTGTTGTTGTATCATGTTTGAGAAGTTTTAGTAGTTAGAACAAATTGAAGGGGGAAAGCTATGTGTTATGTAATTTTTCTTAAGATAAAATTGAAGAAATTAAGAATGGAATATTGTGCACCAATTAGCACACCCATGGTCATAGGTTGCAAATTGAGCAAAAATAATAAATCTCCATAAGAAAATCAAACATTGTATTGGTCAATGATTGGAAGCCTACTATATGTGACGACATCAAGGCCAAACATTATGAAAGAAGTAGAATTGGTTGACAATTTCAAGCTGCACCAAAAGAAACTCATGTACAAGTAGTAAACAGGATATTCAAATATCTAAAGGGCACCTTGGACTTCGACTTATGGTAATTAAGAGGTGAATATTTTACTCTAATAGCATATACAAATGCAGATTGGGTAGGCAATGTTGATGATAAAAAAATTACAAGTGGAGGAGCATTATTTCTAGGCGATAGGCTAGTGTCTTGGTTGAGTAAGAAATAGTATCCAGTCTCTCTATCCACAATAGAAGTGAAGTATATTTCAGAAGAGCATGTTGCAAACAAGTTCTTTGGATGAAGCAAACACTATAGGATATCAAGGCAGAATATGATCAGCCAATCTCAATCATCCGTGACAACACAAGTGCAATCAACATTTCAAAGAATCCTGTTATGCACTCAAAGACAAAGCATATTCCCATCAAGTACCACTTCCCAAGAGAACAGGTAGCCAAACTAAGTGTCAATACTGTAATACATTGCCACCAAGAAACAAGTTGTTGATATTTTTACCAAATCCTTCTTGGAGAAACATTTGCATATCTCAGACAAAAGTTGGGAGTGATATCCCTCTCATCTCATTACTAAATAAGCACAACTCAGTGGGAGCATAACTTTTCCATTGATGTCAAAAGGGGATAAATACAGATAGGGGGAGAGTTGTAGACAAGGGGAAGAGAATTACAGATAGGGGGAGAGTAGTAGACAAGGGGAGGAAAATTACCGATAGGGGGAGAGTTGCAGACAAAGGAGAATTATTTCTATTTCTAGAGGATTACATGTGTTTGAGTACATGGTTGTCATTAATGATAAAGGGAGATATTGTTGAATAAATTACTGTTGTTTATGTCAAAGGTAAGTAAGAATTCACAAATAAATATTAAAGGAAATGTGACTTTAATAAATGAAAAAGTGGAAGTGGATTATAAAGGAAGTTACATGTAATTGGATTAGAAATGAATTTATGTAAAAGTGGAGTAAACACAAAAGAGGATTAGAAATAAAGTTAAGTAAAAGTGGAGTAAACATGAAAGTGGATTAAAAAAGGTAAAAGTGAAAGTGGAGTAAAAGTGCGCATGGTATTTGCACATGGTTCTAAAACCCATGGTAGTATTTATTTATTCAATAAAAGTCGTGTCTTTTCAAATGAGTATGACTTTTCATGTAGAACTAATGGTAAAATATAAAGGAGAAGAGGGTTGTGAGAAATAATGTGTGTGTGGGTGAAAATGTAATATTCTTATGCATATTATTTGAGGAGTGACAATTGAATATCATTCAAGGAACGACGATCAAATTTTAGCAAAGACTGGATCTGGTGTTCTAGAAAATAGATTTAGCATATAGCTAGAAAAACTTGTAAAGAAAAAACTAGAAGAAGAAGAAAGAAGATTTGGTGAAGGCAGAGCGAAATCATAAGGAACAAGCACCGAGTAGATCTGGAAAAAGAATAAGGAGCGAGTGCCTAGTAGATCTGGAGAAAGTAGAAGGAGAGAGCACTGAGAATATTTGATGAAAGCAGAATGAATGACTATTGAGCTAATTTGGTGAAAGTAGAAGTAGCAAGTGCAGAGCAGAAATAGTGAAAGAAGAAGTAACGAGCGCATAGAATATTTGGTGAAGACAAAAGAAACAAGAAGAATAGTGAAGGAAATGCATATGAAGAAATTGTGAACTTGTAAGTAGGTTGGTTCCTACATAACAAACAATTGTGGGGATTGGTGTCTCTTATAGGTTGGTGTCTACAAACAATAGAGGGGATTGGTGTCTCCTGTAAGTGAGTACCTTAAAAAAGAAGAGGGGATTAGTGTCTCCTATAAGTTGGTTCCTACAAACATTTGTAACCGTATGTTCGTGCCTATAAATTAAAAAAAATATTTTTTTGTGGTTTTCTCCCGAAAGGGTTTCCATGTAAATTATTGTGTCTTCTAGTTGTTACATTTATGTGATTTATTCATTATGGTTTACAAATGTTTAAAAAAAAATGATAGCCTTATACTGATTCACCAACCCCCGCTCCCCCCTCCCTCTCTATATAAGTGTGTGCTCAAGAATTTTCTTGCTCGGTAGTGGATTTAGTCCTCCTCCTAGACGTCAGTTGTGTAGTCCCACCTCTACTTGCAGTTGTTGTAGTGATCTATGATGACATCTAGAGGATCATGCCTATGGAATATTTCCTCACCAAAGTGGAAATATGCCAATGTATTAACTTCAAATTACTCTTCCTTGATGTCCTTAAATGAAGAAGACCCAACCCAAAGCGGGAGAGGAGGCTAGATGGAATTCTTGTCTCTATATGGTGATACACCAACCTCATGTATGACTGTTGAGTATGCAATATCATACAATACCAGTCTGTCTGAAATGAATATCAGAAGCAAGTGTGGATCTTTGGTAGCTCCTTATATCCTGAGGTAGGTTCCATATTTCAGGAGATACCAATCCCCTATTCTTTTGACTATGGATTGCACTTTGTCTATCATGCATAGTGCTAGCGAGTCAAATATGAGCTAGCACAATGGAGCTAGGAAGTTATCACATATCTTTTGATACTCAACTTGATATTTATGTTCTCATAATATCTTGCAATAGAATTGGATCAGGAGGTTGTTGGATTGTCGGGCCCAACCCATATGAGGAAATGAGTGGCATATGCACATTACTTCTAGGAGGTATGAGGACATATGGAAGCTTGGAAACTCCCTTGGTGCAGTGTTGTTTGCTATTGTAAGTGCTTCCTCCAAGGTAGAAGAAAATATATCTTCCTAATTGAAAGTTGACTCGACGTCCTCGGCGTAGTATAAGAGGGGTACCCATGTCATTCTAAACTTCCGGGCACCTGGCTCCTCGTACATCCTACACAACATAGCCACTATGTATTGATATGGTAGTCTAAGAAGATTGGTGGGGTACTCATTGGACAACCTAGATTTGAATACCTTACCGAGATTGTACTAGCCCTTTAGGATCTCCCTTGGGCTGTGGGAGAATTTTTTTATCATCTTCTTGTCTAATGACCTCTCTCCATCTTCTAGGTGATAACTGAAAGAAATTATTGAACCATGAAAAGTGGTGATTGGGTGGCCTTTATAATTACAATGAATCTATTCTCTAGATCAGCGTGCTTCACAATCCACAAAATAGTTTTCATGTAGGGAAACACTGTTGTGTGTGCTACAACTTTATATAGCTTAGAAATCCTGATGTTTCTGAATGTTTTGAGGTCAAGATCATCTTTTGGCTACTGAGGGAAAGTTTGATTGTTAAAAATTTGATAAAATTTGCCCAACTTGAGAGATGTCTCTTTATCAATAAAATCCTAGTGTCATCATAGATGGGTCCTGAGGTATCGATGTCTTCTTCTTGTATACTCCTATGGGTATAAGCCTCTTCGACAGGAGCCTTGTCTACACTTTGTGAGATTTTCCAAGGAGGCATCATGGATGAATCTGCAAAAAGGAGAGATATTTATTCATTAGTTTTGAAAAAATTAGTGTTAAACAATGTATCAAGTGTTTTTCTGACTCCAGAGTGGCAAGAATCGAGAAGAGAGAGGGCTTGGATTCAAGTGTGGGCATTTATTTGTGTGTTTTTGTGAAATCAACAAGATCAAGATTTCTGCATTGATACCAGACTATTTCGATGTCAAACTTGTGATCTCCACTGGTGCACAAAGCCATATTGGTGAGGAAAAAATGATTGATAGTTGATGAAGCAAGGTTTTATCAGTAATCAACTTGTGATATCTATCGACGTAGAAAAACCACATCGATGGAGACAAAGTGATTGATCATTGATGGAGCAAGGCTTTATTAACACCAATATTGTGATCTTCGTTGATGAGTCCAGGCTATATCGATAATCAACTTGCAATCTCTGTCGATGTAGAGTTATAATCCAACTGAAGTTTGGTTATTTTCGTCACTTTGACACTAATATCCCCCAACGAAAACAAAATATATAATTTTTCAAGTAGGAAAATGGGAAAGCTGCACCATGAGAGGAACCAAACTGGGGATCTCGTATTTCAAGGGAGAGAAGGGAAATTCGTGGGTAGGATTTTTTTTTCTGGAATTTAGTGTAAAATCTTGACAGAGCACCTCCCGGGAAGGTGAGCTAGGGAAGGATTTAGGAGAAGAGGGAAATGTTGTGAGATGAGTTCATTGTGAAAAGAGAAAAAAGAATAACCAGTCCCAAGCAAAGAGGGAAAAAGAAATGGGATATTCAACTATAAAATCCTAGTTGCTTGAGCGAGAAGGTTTCGAGGGACTCTAGACAGAGTGAAAGGGAGAGGAAATGGTGTAGGTGACACAACAATGGGATGAAAGGTTTGGGTAAAATCCTTTTGTACACACATAAAAACAGAAATAAAACCCTAAAGATATGGAAGAGGAAACCCCTAAAAGAGGAAGGATTAATTGACTTATCAATTAGTAGAGTGTTGACACATGGCGATAAAAGAGCTAGTGGTTGCAAGGTAGGTTGGAACTTGGGCGCCCTTATTCACTTTGGCGCTTCGTGTCTCAGTGTGGGAACAATGAAATACACTTGGGGTAAAATGGGTTTTATAGCCTTGTTGGGTCTCCTCAGCGTGAAGATTGAGGGAATGGGTGAAAAAAGACATTTTGTCATCATCAAATGCTTGGGTTGATGTATCGACGTCTAGAAGGTGATCCAACCACAATACATCAACACTCAATCCTTGATTGCATTTCGAGTGTGTGGGCGTGTGAAGGGGTAAGCATGACGATATGTATTGAAGATTGGAGAATGGTTTGGTGTCGAAATGTCAGTATGTATTGGCTATCGAAGAATGATCTGACACCAAAACATAAATATATTGCTAAAAAGTGCTTGAGTGTTAGTTCATCTTCATGTATTGGTGAGTAATTGGGTAAAATTGTGATTAGGGGATCAAATTTTGCTCAATTTTCAAAGTGCTCGAAATGCGACGAAAACAGTGTCATTACGTCCGTCTCGTCTTCCTGATTCCGACGGTATATTTACTTTCTCAAATGGAGTCCGTATGAAGAAGATATCGCGATCTGTCCGCCAAGCCAAACATGCAAAATTTTTGGATGCTAACTGTACCTGTCCGTACAGTCCATACGATGATGTGGCAGGACCGTACAGGCCGTACGGTGATGACATGGCAGTTATTTATTGATTGGTTGCTGGCGTATTGGATGGTGACACGTGTCCGGTTGGTGGCGAGTAATATGAGGACACGTGGCCCAATCCCTGGGCGCCACGTGTCCCCTCATTATTGTTTATATGGTTGTATAAAATTGTA
>SNQJ01S0305719.1:0-10155 GCA_010110895.2 Picea sitchensis | reverse complement strand
AGATTCAACCATTTATCTACAACATATGCATCTATCAGTCCTTCAAATAATGGAATATCAAAATTTATTTGTACCTTGAAGGGGGTTGCATGGATTCTTGATGAAGATGCATCTCCTGTGGGTAGTCGCCAAAGGATCTGTGCGAAGTTGTCCATCATTTTGTTCCTTTGTCACGCAAGGGATTCCTTGAGCAACATTTTAAAAGGATCTCATGGTCCATCATCTTTATTTTCTTTCCCCATGGGTTTTTTTTGGGCTCGACGTGACCGATGTTGCAAAGGCTCGACGGGTTCGAGTCCCAACTTCTTGTACCCAGATCTTTTCAGGGACATGCACAAAGAAAAATAAATGAAGAGCATACTACTCTAATACCACTGATCAGGATTTATGAGTGGAAAGAATGAATAACATAATGAATACAATAACACAAATATTTGAAGAACAACAACATATATCCAGTGAACAATAACTTCTATTGAATAAATAAAATAGGCTAAAACTATAAAACTACAGAAATGAAAACAACTTGCTCGAATGGTCATAGCTATCTCTGAGAAGAGATGTGGTTGCTACGTGCATCCGTCTGAGTAGAATGATTATAGTGAGGCTCCATAGGAATTTTTAACATTACTCATGAATGCCAAAACACTAGACATCCAAAAACCTAACCCTAGGGGATGAAGCGCCAAAATTTATGTGGGCCCCGATGGGTAAGTTGGTACCTCAACTTCCTAGGGTCATAACTTTTGCATACGAGCTCCATTTTAAGTGCGTGATATCCCATTGGAAAGGTCTTTTCGATAACTACACATTGTGTTGCCAAACTCTAACTACGTCTACAGTTTGACTTTGCCAAGCCAAAAAAACACTGTTTAGGGCCCCAAAATGGCCCTGGAAGTGCAAAAAGATGTACTGACATATAAAATTCCAAAATAATCCAGTTGGATTAGGTGGGCAGCCACCAATCTCCACCTGGAAGATGTGTAAGGCTTCAAACATCCCCATAAATGTAGAACCCATAATTACAAACAATTATAGAAGAATGTGCTAAACTAAAAACTTTCAAGAGGAGCCAGTTGGAATAGGTGGGTGGTCACTAATATCCACTTGGATCAGTCCTCCCCCCTTAGGAAGAAATGGTCTCCATTGTGTTGAGTGCCCCCATCAGGTGAGGAAATTTTTCCTGAATTTGGCTCTGGGTGATCCGCTTGCCTTGGTGCAGAAGCTGCCTCACCTTGACAACCTGATAAAGCTAGATCCTTTGCTGGAAAGTTCCCTTGACCCGTGTTTCCACTATATGATCAGTGGATTCCTGCTCCATGCAGTCATGGTTGAGTTTTGTTGGTTTCAACTATTCTGCGATCTCTGAGGTGTCCAATAGTGGTGGAAAATATGGCCAGAGGAGGTCCACATTTAACACTGGGTGCAAGCTAAGGAAGGGAAGAGTGTTGAGCTAAAAAAAATTGTCACCCACAAACTTGGTGATAGTGTAAGGCCCATAACGAAGTGGACGAAGCTTTCTATGGGTCTCTGTAAGGCGTTCTTTCTGCAAATGTAAATAGAACTTCTCTCCCACTTGAAACTTATGTGGTACCTAGTGTTGATCATGGCGTTGCTTGTACTTAACATTGGATTTCTGCAAAATCTCATGAACCTGTTGGCGGATGTCCCAAATCCACTCAATGAATTTGGTGGCTTTTTCGACCTCAGACTAAACACAATTAAGAATCTGTCTGGGTGGTTGCAACATGTAGTGCAACATCAATGGGAACCAAGGATTGGAATCCCAACCCCACCTGAAATGGGCTATGGACGATGGAGCTATGGAGAGCCTTGTTGTAGTTGTGATGAGCATAGGTAACACACTCATCCCATGTATGTGGATTCTTAGAGTTATACATGCGATGGATGTGCACAATTATCCGATTGACGACCTCTATTTCGCCATCGATTTGAGGGTAGAAGGAAGTGGATTTAGTGAGATTGGTGTCCAAAAGTGACCAGAGACTCGACCAAAATGTGCCAAGGAACCTGTTGTCTTGATCAGAGATGATGGTCTGCGGTATCCCAAAATGGACCCACGCTCTTTCGAAGAAGAGATTGGTAGTATCTGTCGCAGTGATGCTCTTCTTACATCCTGTGAGAATGACCATCTTTGAAAACCAATAAAACACCAAAAATATGCAATCATTGCCTTGCTTGGAGGACAGAAAGAAAGACATGTAATCCATAAATATGGATTCCCAAGGCGTCTCAGGAGTAGGAAGAGGGGTGTATAAACCTTGCTTCTTAATTTATGGCTTGGCAATGGCACATGAAACGCAAGATATGGTATACTTGCTGATGTCTTGTTGAAGTTTTGGCCAATAAAAATGTTTTTGTAGAACGACCACAATTTTCTCCACCCCAAAATGTCCTGCCATCCGATTGTAGTGAGCCTCTGAAATCATCTTTGCACGCTCACTTGTAGGAATACAGAGATAAAACAGATGCCATAACAGTCCATCTTGAATGTGAAAATCAGTGACATTTGTGCCTGTACCGAAGAGTTTATAGGTGGTGGTGAAGTCAGGATCGTGTTGGTAAATTTGGGGCCACTCAGATGCCTCATGCCCATAGGAATGGAGCACGGTGGTGAGTGCAACCCCAGGAGGTTGAATAAGGCAGTAAACGACATGATTTGTGCTCCATGTCTTATACTTGATGTTGATATGGAACTATTGCAGGTATGTGGACCACTTTTGATGGTAGTTGTTCTGCAACTTCCCTTGTGTCTGGATGTTCTGCAACTTACATTCTCCTTTCCCAGAATGTAATGTTTCCTTGTCATAGGTGGGGTATTTCCAGACAGTATCTGAGAGTGTGTCACTATGGTATGCCAGTGGATGATCATGCTAAGTGAGAACTGGGCCTACAACATAGTCAGATGCATCAACCTCAATCTCAAATGGTTGTTGCAGATTGAGTAAGGAGAGTAATAGAGCTGAGCACAAACGATGCTTCAGATCACTAAATGATCATTGTTGTGCCTTCCCCCATGCAAAATTTTCTCTAATCCTGCCCTTGGTCACTTGGATGAGGGCCCATGCAATATGGGAGAATCCCAACATGAACTATTGGTAGAATTTGGCAAGTCTCAAGAAGCTTTGAAGCTCAGTTAGTGTGGTCGGGGCTGGAAAGTCATGGATGACTTGGATCTTAGCTAGATCCACATGCACCCCATGCTTATCAACAATGTAGCCCAAGTATTGGACCTTGTTCATTGCAAAGGATCATTTTTCCAAGTTGACATATAGCTTGTGATGCCACAAATTTCTCAAAACCTACTAAATATGTTGCATGTGATCCTCCCAAGTTCTATTGAATATGAGGATGTCATCCAGATATACCACCACGAAAAGAGTTGGTGAAGGGTCTCAATACATCATCCATCAACCTAATGAAAGTGGTTGGTGCATTTGTTAAGCCAAAGGGCATGACCAACCATTCGAAGAGACCTTCTTTAGATTTGAAAGTTGTCTTTGATACATTAGTCGGTTCGATGGGAACCTAGTGGTAGCCAGACTTTAGGTCAATCTTGCTAAAGAACTTTGCCCCCTTGAGTTGGTAAAAAAGGTCATAAATTTGAGGAATTGGGTATCAGTTCCTTACTATGATTTTGTTTAATTCTTTGTAATCAATGTAGAGCCGCCGGGTCCTATCTTTCTTCTGCACTATTATAATTAGGATTCTGCAAGGGGAGGAGCTAGGTATGAAGTGCCCCTTTTAAAGTAGTTCTTGGATCTAACACTTACTTTATTCAGTTTTCATCAACAAGCGATGGTAGACTAGTTCATTAGGCATAGGTGCGTCGGGGGTTAGATCAATTGGATGATTGACTTGGCAGTGCATCGGTACCCTGGTGGGTGAGGAGAAGATGTATCCTTACTCTTCCAAGATCCCATCCACTTGCTTCTACTGCAAAGGGAGGATTTGTGTAGAGGACATAGATGTGGCAACAACCTTCTTCTTATTGTGAGCACGAATCACAAAGAAGACGAACTTCTCAATCTGTGAAATTACCTTACTAAATTTCTTAAAATAAATAATGGTAGGTAGCGCTACCTCTGGTATCCTATACAATTTTCTACCCAAAGTAATAATAACACTGTGGGGTATAGAATCCTACACAATATGTCGCTTCCACAAATATGGTTGTCCTAAAATAATGTCAGAAACTTCAAGGGGAGAAATATCACATAATACCTCGTCTTTGAAGGGCTTGATGTCGTAGGGAAGATGACATTGTAGGCTGACGCAAATATCTCTACCTTAGCGAAGCCAACCGATGGTGTAGGGTTACGGTTTTGGTTTCATCGACAAGTCGAGCCATTTGACAACCTTTGCCGAGATCAGGTTCTTCTGACTATTTCTATTGACAATGAAATGAAGAAGATCCCCCTTTACCCACATCTATGAGTGAAAGAGGCATTCCGAATCCTCTGGTTCTTTTGGTTCGCTTGGTTGTAATTTGGTGGTAGTGATAGTGGCGCTGGGTTTGACATCGATAATCCACTTCCCTCCTTATGGATTTGATTCGGTGTCAAAATTTTCCTCTGACTCAGAAGCTTTCATCTCGGCCACTAGTGACTTCTTGGAGCAACATTCTTTGGGGTTGTGCCAAGGGATTTTATGGTATTCACAACACTTTTTTATGGCCTTCTTCCACTTATGTTTACCATTCTTGTGTTGCGTCTTGGACTGGTTGTCCTGAGAGTGGCCATCATTTATTTGTCACTTTTTTGTAGGTTGGGGCCGCCTTTTCCATGCTTCGGCTGTGAGGAGTTTGCAGATCCAAACTATCGCTTCTTCTGCTTAAATTTATGCTCGATCTTGACAACATATCTATAATCCACACCTAATGATGCAATGTATAGAAACTCCATTTATTTTTGAATGTATCTATGTAGACAACCACGATATTTGAGCACCAGATTTTGTTCAGAGTCTTTGATACCCAATTTGGTGCATGGGGTATGGAAAATATTGGTGAAATATGGTACTGTCTGGTCCCTTTCCTGACACAACGTTGTCCATGTTTTGTACTAGTCCTCGTAGCTTCCAATAGGGTAGTTCTATTCTTTAATGTCATCCCCGAAGGAATCCCATGTGGGGGTGACCAAAAATGTTGGATATTGCTCTATGTCCCTTTGCTCAGAGTAAGTATCCCACCAGTATTTAACATGGGGGACGACCTTGAGGAGTGAAAAAGTAATCTTTTCCCTGTCAGAAAAATTGTGGACCAAAAAATACCCTTTGAGAAGATTCAACCATTTTTATAAAACATCCACATCTATCAGTCCTTCAAATAATGGAATATCAAAATTCACTTGTACCTTGAAGGGGGTTGCATGGCCGCTTGATGAAGATGTGTCTCCTGTGGGCAACCACTAAAGGATCTGTGCGAAGTTGTCCTTTGTCGTGCAAGATCTTCCCTGAGAAACATTTTAAAAGGATTTCCTAATCCATCACATTTATTTTCATCCCCCATGGGTTGTTTTCGGGATCAACACGACTGATATTGCAAAGGCTCAACTGGTTCGATTCCCAACTCCTTGTACCCAGATATTGTCAGGGACATGCATGGAGAAAAATAAATGAAGAGTATACCGCTCTAATACCACTAATCTTGATTTATCAGCGGAACGAATGAATAATAGACTAAATACAATAACATAGAGATATGGAGAACAACAACATATATCTAGTGAACAATAACTTCTATTGAATAAATAAATAGACATAAATTGTAAAACTGCAGAACTGAAAAAAACTTTCTTGAATGGTGGTAGATATCTTTGAGAAGAGATGTGGCTACTACATGCATCCATCTGTGAAAAATGATTACAATGAGGCTCCAGAGGCCTTTTTAACATTACTCATGAATGCCAAAACCCTAGACATACATAAAACTAACCCTAGAAGTTGAAATGCCAAAAGTTATGTGGGCCCCAATGGGTAAGTTGGTACCTCAACTTCTTGGGGTCGTAACTTTTGCATACAACGTCTATTTTAGGTGCGTTATAGCCTGTTGGAAAGGTATTTTCGAGAACTACACATTATTCCATCAAAATTTGAATCCATCTATAGTTCGAATGTGGAAAGCCAAGAAAACACTATTTACGTCCCTAAAAGTACATAAAGATGTAATGACATGAAAAATTTCAAAATAAGGCAGTTGGATTAGGTGGGGGACCATCAATCTCCACCTGGAAGCTATGTAGGGCTTCAGAAAACCCTGAAAGTGTAGAACCCACATTTTAAAATAATTACAGAAGAACGTGCTAAATTAAAAACTTTCAAGAGGAGCCATTCAGAATAGGTGGGTGGCCACCAATATATACCTCGATTAGTGTTCCCCTCTTAGGAAGAAATGGTCTCCATTTCATTGAGTGCCCCAATAAGGTGAGCAAATTTCTCCTGAATTTGGCTTTGGGTGAGTCACTTTCCTTGGTGTAGGAGTTGCCTTGCCTTGACAACCTAATAAAGATGGATCCTTTACTGACAAGTGCCCTTGACTTTTGTGTCCACTATCTGATCAATGGATTTCTGTTCCATGCAGTCAGGGTTGAGCTCTATTGGTGTCATTTGTTCTGTGATATACAAGGTGTCCAATCATGGTGGAAAATATGGTCGGAGGAGGTACACATTAAACACTGGGTTCAAGCCAAGGAAGGGGGGAGTGTTGAGCTCAAAAGCATTGTCACCCACAACCTTGGTGATAGTGTAAGTCCCATAGAGAAGTGGACAAAGCTTCCAATGGCCCCCTGTAAGGCATTATTTCTTCAAATGTAACCAGACCTTGTCTCCCACCCAAAACTTGTGTGGTACCTGATTTTGATCATGTCGCTGCTTGTACTTAGCATTGGCTTTCAGAAAAATATCATGGACCTATTAGAAGATGTTTTGAATCTGCTCAATAAATCTAGTGGCTTTGTTGCCCTCAGACTGAACATGGGAAGAATTTTTCTGTGTGGTTGCAAGAGGTAGTGCAATATTAATGGGACCCAAGGGTTGGAATCCCAGCCCCACCTGAAAGGGGATATGGATGGTGGAGCTATGGAGAGCCATGATGTAGTTGTGATGAATATAGGGAAGACTCTTATCCCATGTACGCAGATTCTTATATTTATACATACACAACATGTGCACAATCCTCTGATTGACAACATCTATTTGGCCATCGGTTTGAGGGTGGAAGGCAGTGGATTTAGTGAGATTGGTGTCCAACAGTGACCAGAGACTCGACCAAAATGTGTTGAGGAACATGTTGTCCCAATCAAATATGATGGTATGTGGTATCCAAAAATGGACCCACACTTGTTCGAAGAAGAGCTTGGTAGTATCTACCACGGTGGTGCTCTTCTTCTAGCCTGTGAGAATGACCATCTTCGAAAACCGATCAACCACCAAAAGTACACAATCATTACCTTGCTTGGTGGACAAAAGGCCAGACATGTAATCCATCAAGATGGATTACCAAGGCCTCTCGATATTAGGAAGAGGGGTGTATAAACCTTGCTCCTTGATGGATGGCTTGGAAATTTCACAGACATTGCAAGATCTGATATACTTGTTGATGTCCTATCGAATTTTTTTCCAATAAAAATGTTTCTGTAGAATGACCAAAGTTTTCTCCACACCAAAATGTCCTGCCATCTGACTATAGTGAGCCTCCCAAATCAACTTTGCACGCTCTCTTGTAGGAACACAGAGATAACCCATATGGCATAACAATCCATATTGAATGTGAAAATGGGTGACATTCACGGCTGTACCCAAGAGTTTATAGGTGGTGGCGAAGTCAGGATCTCACAAATAAAGTTGGGGCCACTCAGATGCCTCATGACCATAGGAATGGAGCACAATGGAGAGTGCAGCCACGGGAGGTCGACTGAGGCAGTCAATGACACAATTTGTGCTCCCTGTCTTATACTTGATATTGATATGGAACTACTGTAGGTATGTGGACCAATTTGGATGGCAGTTATTCTATAACTTCCCTTATGTCTGTATGAATTTTAGAGGCTTGTGATAATTGTAGATGATTGTCTCCTTTCCTAGAATGTAATGTTTCCATTAATTACAGGATTGAACAATGGAATATATTTCCTTGTCATAGGTGGGGTATTTATATACGGTATTTGAGAGTGTCTCACTACGGTATGACACTGGATGACCATGTTGAGTGACAACTGTGACTACATCATAGTTGACTACATCAGTCTCAATCTCAAACGATTATTGAAGATCGGGTAAGGAGAGTACTGAAGTTGAGCACAAGAGATTCTTCATATCATCAAATGATCGTTGTTGTGCCTTCCCCCATGTGAACGTTTCTCTACCACCACCATTGGTCACTTGGATGAGGGTCCATGCAATATGGTAGAATCCCAACATGAACCATCGGTAGAAGTTAACAAGTCCCAAGAAGATCCGAAGCTTGGTTAGTGTGGTCGGGGCTGGAAAGTCACATATGACTTGGATCTTAGATATATCCACATGTACCCCATGATCATCAACAATGTATCCCAACTATTGGACCATGTTCATGCCAAAGGAGAATTTTCCCAAGTTGGAATATAGCTTGTGCTGCCGCAGTGTGCTCAAAACCTGTTGAATATGCTGCATGTGCTCCTGCCAAGTTCTGCTGAAGATGAGGATGTCATCTAGATATACCATCACAAAAGAGTTGGTGAAGGGTCTCAATACATCATCCATTAGCCTCATGAAAGTGGCTGGTGCATTTGTTAAGCCGAAGGGCATGAACAACCATTCAAAGAGACCTTATTTAGATTTGAAGGTTGTCTTCCATACATCAGTCGGTTCGATGGGAACCCGGTGGTAGCCAGACTTTAGGTCAATATTGATGAAGAAATTGCCCCCCTTGAGTTGGTCAATAAGGTCATCAATTCAGGGAATTGGGTACCGGTTCCTGACTGTGATTTTGTTTAATGCTCTGTAATCAATGTAGAGCTACTAGGTCCCGTCTTTCTTCTGCACCAATACAATCAGGCTTCCACAAGGGGACAAGCTCGGTATGATGTGCCCCTTTTGAAGCAACTCTTGGATCTGACGCTTGATTTCATAATTTTTTCATCAACGAGTGATGGTATACTGGTCCATTAGGCAGATATGCACCGAGGGTTATATCAATTGGATACTTGACTTGGCAGTGCATTGGTACCCCAATGGGTGAGGAGAAGATGTCTCTGTACTCTTCGACGATCCCATCCACTTGCTTCTACTGCAAAGAGAGGCTTTGTGTAGAGTCAACATATATGAAGGTGATATTCTTCTTACTGTGAGCATAGATCACAAAGAAGATGAACTTCTTGGTATGTGAAATGACCTTACTGTATTGCTTAACAGAGATTAAAGAAATAGCGGTAGGCGGCGCTACCTTTGGTATCCTGTATAATTGTCTACCAAAAGTAATAATAGCATTGTGGGGTCTAGACTCATACACATCATGTCACTTCCATAAATATGGTTGTCCTAAAAGAACATCACAGACTTCAAGGGGAGTAATATCACACAATACCTCGTCTTTGAAGGGCTTGATGTTGTAGGGTGGACGACACTGTTAGTTGACATGGAGATCTCTTCCTTGGTGAAGCCAACCAATGGTGTAGGACTGCGGCTACAGTGTCATTGGCAGGTGTAGCTGCTTGATGACCTCTATTGAGATCAAATTCTTCTGATTGCCGCTATCGAAAATTAAATGTAGTGGAGCTCCCTTTACCCACATCTGTGAGTGAAAGGGGCATTCCCCTTCCTCTGGTTCTTCTAGTTTGCTTGGCTGGAATTTGGTGGTAGAAACAGTGGCACTAGGTTCAAAATTGATAATCCACTTCCCTCCTTCTTGATTTGATTCGGATTTATAATCTGCCTCTGACTCAAAATCTTTCAGCTCGATCACTAATGACTGCTTGGAGAGACATTCTTTGGTTTTGTGCCAAGGAATTTTATGGTATTCACACCACTTTCTTGTGTCCTTCTTCAAATTCTCATTACCCTTCTTGTGTTGTGGCTTGGATTGGTTTTCCTAAGAGTGGACATCATTTCTCTATCCCTTGTTTTGTGGGTTGTGGAAACCTTTGCTCTGCATCAGCT
>SNQJ01S0305717.1:0-10155 GCA_010110895.2 Picea sitchensis | reverse complement strand
AATAAAATTTATTAAAGTGTGGGAGTATAAAAGCTAGGAATTTAAAAATATATTGAAAAGATTAAAAACCGCATTTATCTTTTGGGTTAAAAAATAAAAATAACAAGAGAGAATTAAATAATAGAATAAAAGAGACTAGAAATAAAGGAAACTTAATAATGGAAAGTAGGGGACATAGGGTAAAAAAAAAACAAAAAGGAATCAGCATCTAGGAGTTACTAAAAAAATCAGCAACTTCGTTTTAGGAAAGTTATTAAAAGCATGAGAGGGGATCTAGGAACCCTAGGAGTAAATTAAGGAGTAAATCAAGGAGTAAATTAAGGAGCGATTTTTGGGGGAGTGAGGGAATTGAGTCTTTTAATAATTAAAAAAGAAATTAATTTTTGGAGAACCATAGGGATGAGCGACACTTGGACGGCAGAGAATGTTTTGAGGTTAGTCATTAAAAATTAATTAATTAATGATTTAAGAAAGTAGGTGGGTTTCAAATTCTATAAAAGAAGGGGAAAAGAAGGAAGAAGGGGGGAACGGTTAGCGTAACATACGCTGTCGAATTGTGGCTTGACGGATTGCTTGTGAGGAGTTGGGTTTATCTCAGCTGTGTTGGAGTGGTAGCTCAGCCGTGGAGGCGAGCTAAGAAGCTAGTCTTGTCTCTGGTTCTTGTGTGCCCCCTTTGCGGCTCGGGGGGCGAAGGGGGCAGCAGAGTACCCCTCGCGTTTGGCTGGGAGGTACCGGTGAGATTTCTGTGGTCAGCAAGTGGGAGCGGTAGGGAGTGCGGGACTTCGATCGAGGCACGTACAGCGTAAAAGGCAGGAACCAGGAAATAGGTACGCTCGTTTAATTTATTGAGTATATTGCATTTGATATTAAGCTGGGAACTATAAGATGATTGTAATTTTCTAAAAAGGCTGGTCTGGAAATCTCGCATGCTGATATATTAGGGAATTAAAACTAGATCCGACAATTCGCTTATGATCTAGCCATTCGTTTTTGCTCCGCGTTTTAATGTTTTAATGGTCTGCGTCTCACTGGAATGTATTCGGGCGTTTTATTTTATGTTGTGGACGTTGGCTTTTTGGGCGTTTTGTAACTGTCATTGGGAGTTTTTGCCTCTGTTATAATGGGCGATGCAACTGTTCTATTTGGGCGTTTTTTTTATGGCATTTATGGTAGGTGTGGGGCGTCAATTAGATCTGCATTTTGATAACCGTGATTTAGAAGAACACCTCTGCATTTTTGATAACTGTGATCTCATGGAGGAATGACTCGGCGTTTGCCGTCCTACGGATGTTTTCCATGCTGTAGGCGTGTTGGGCATTTTACTTTTGATCTGCGTGTTACTTTGGTCGTTTCAACTTTTACAGTGGGCATTTGTTGTATACCATGAGCAAATTGTTCCTTGGGCATTCGATATACAGTGGGTCGATAGTGTTGTTGCGTTTTTATTGGGCGTCCATGTGTGCAGTCGGGTTTTTATTTAGAGGTCCGCTAGATTTCTCGCTGAAACTTCTCGTATTTCCCTTTGCTGTTTACCTCTACGTTTTCATTTTATCCCGACGTTTTTTTTTTTGTTGCTATTCCCTGCTTGGGGTTCGTTTCTTTTTTTGGGCGAGTTGGGAAAGGTCGTTACCCACGCGGATTCGACCCTTGGACCTCTGCGCGTTTGTGTAAGTATTGACCTGCGTTGAAGGGGGACCAACTCACGCTGACCACTGTATTGCCGTTTAAATTCTGGGTGATTATCGTTAGTATATTGGTTAAATATTAGCGTTGCAATGTCATGAATTTAATTTTAAGTGATAAATATTATGGTTTAACACTGTCATTGACATTATGGGCAATATCGCTGCGTTAATTTTCAAATTTGACATTTTCGTTTCATTTGTATGGTCCCATTATCATTTTAATGTCATGTTCAATATATCGTTCGAATTTAGGGTTTTAATATCACAGTTTAATAAAAATAATTTATTAGCGCTGTTTTAATACTTCGGGTTCAATATTATCAATTTAAATTTTGGCTCTATCGTCGTTGCTTATAAAATTGGTTCTATCCTCGCTTTAATTTTGTGGTTTAAACTGAGCATGGATTAAATATCATGATTCTATTACAGCTATCGTTGAAATCTAAAATGAGTCGGTTTTGATGTTAGGGTTATATTATCCTTTTAATGTTGGGTTTCACTTTACCATTTATTATTATGGTTGAACATTTCCGTGCATTAGTATGGCTCATATGCATGTTTAAATTCTGGTTATTATAATGCTGATATTTATGGATTGTCGGATTCCAAGGCGAATTTTAGTTGTGGAATGTTAATGACAGGGTAATTAAAATGAACGTTATGTAGCGATTATTCTATTGTCATTTAATTGCGGTATGAATGAATGTCATTATGATTACTCATTGGCAGCCTGCAAGAAGTATGATATCTGATATGAGGTTGCTCCTGTGTAGCGAATCTTTAATTTGTCTTAACCCTTCTGTATTGTCATTCTCTATTGATTTGTCTTTCGTTATTGTCATTTAAAACGCTGGTAACTGGGCGCCAAGTCAACGACAGGTGGAACGACTGCAGTAATCATGACTGCATACAATAGTTTATGGTTTTAATGCTTCAAATTCTTGCAATTCAATTTTAAAAGGTATTCCGTTTATTTTAGTTTATTAGGGTGGACAGCGATTACTATTTCCTTTAATTGTAATAAGATGCCCTTATTTATATTGACATCTTAAGTTTGTTATTTTTATTGTCATTTTTTTTACATTATTATTTATGTCATTTTTATAAAGTCCTTCTCAATTATGTCCTTTTATGTATGGCCATTTTTATACACATGGCCATTTGAGGTGGTGTTGTAAACCTTTAATACGACGTCTTATTGTTATTTGAATATGAGGTTACTTATTTATACGAGGTTATCTTATATATGAGATGATGTTAGGTATTTTATCATAGTCATTTTAATAGGGTTATTATTATTATATATTGACACTTTGTTATATTGTTATGTTCCATTATGAGGTTAGCTATAAATCTGAAGTAGTTTGATGTGTCCTCTTTAATCAATGACTATCTTTAAATTATTGTTATTTTAATTATTGATAGTTGTCATATCCAATAAAGCCCTTTTTAACTTTTGTCAGTTAATTTTTATTATTTTAGATTTCATTTTAATTTATGATGTAGGTGTCATTTTCATTTGAAATTACCTATCAATATGATGTCACTTTTAGAGCAATACTATTGGAACTTAGCGAAGGTTTTGTCTTGGAAGGTCGTTATCATTTTGGTGGTCATAGCATATAAGAGGTTGCAAATGTAGAATCAGGGTCCGGATGGTGACATAAATGATAGATGGCAAATGTTTTGTGACAGTGTTTTGTAATTTTAATTATTGATTAATAACCTGTGTGGTGCTATAACCTAGAATTACATACCATAAGTTACCCCAAGTTAGTATACTAGGGTGGATGTTCTTGCTGAACTTGGGTGTTCGATGTCAGAGTCCTTGACGCGCGCCTTCCGTAAGGGGTGCAATCGTATTTCTTATTCATGTTGCACTTGATTTTAGTCAGTTGGTTGCTTGGTCTACTTGAGTCGGGTGGTATGTAGACACCTCCATGTTCCTCAGAACAGTCGCCATCCCTGATACCTTAAATGGTTAAAGTCGATGGGAACCTGGGCTTGAGCATTGATTATGTGTCTTGGAGGTCCTAACCATTGCAGGGTAGGACGGGCGGGAGGTCAGTCATATTTAGCAGTCAGTTTTACCTTGTCGTGTGATCATCATTTATGCATGTGGTTACGTGTCGTGCGTCCTGGTCATCTTCTTATTCTCATCCTGGTTGCGTCGTATTCATCGTCGGGTGGCGACGTAGAGTCAATTGGGTTGTTGGTGCTTCCTTGTACACACGCACACACACACTTTTAAAACAAAAAACAAAAAAAAAATTGCACCTGTCACTAGAATGGTTGTCGTAACGAGGAGGTTGTTACAATCAACATTTTTGGCACTAGAACGAGGGCCACCGACGAGTGTGCATGATAATTTTATTCTTATGAGCTATTTTGTTTAACACTATTATTCATTTTTAATGGCTTCCTCTAAACTTCCCATATGGAATTGTATCTCTGGTCGCACATCAAACACTCTAATGAAGGTAGTTAGATAATGGTAAAAACAAAGTTTAATGGTGAGTCTAATTCTTTTTCATTTATGTGATGTCCCCATCCGGTACAACTCCTACGATGTACAACCGGTAAAAGCACCCTTAATTTTTTTTTGTGTGTGTGGAGGAAGGTAATAATGACATTATACTCAACATCACAACACGACGATGAACACAACACATGCAACTGACGCAACAACAACATAATGACCTAACATAAAAGCACATCAAGCACCTGGAAGCAATGTACGACACTCAACCGATGAAGAATAAGAATCACTACCCGCCCGTCCTACCCTGCAATGGTTAGGACCTCCAAAACACATAAGAAACTCTCAAGCCCAGGTTCCCATCGATTTTTACCATTTAAGGTCTCAAGGCTGGCTACGGTTCTGAGGAACAAAGAGGTGCCTACATTCTGCCTGATGCAAGCAGACCAAGCCTACTAAGCTAAGGACAATCATCCTAACAAACCCACGCACCCAAAATTAATTACACAAGTAACTAGAACCCTTATAATGAGCAAACCAAGAACATTAAATGTTTACAAAACCAAGTACAAACATTAATTATAATGAACAACAACACCCTCAACAGGAAGCACAAGCTAAAAATGACCTTGTCAACAACCCAACCATTAATCAAGGATAAATGGTCAATATATATGATTTAAATTGGCGTTAATTACAGATCAAATGACCAATCTAAATTCCATTAGCCAACGAGTTACCACATGAACTTAACATGAATTACGACTGAAATTTAGCGAGTCTAAGATACGATCGTCATTATTGTACAATCTAAATTTAACCTTAAAACAATCAAATGAGCATTTCTAATTTATAAATTGTCATCAAGGTGCCATCTAATTCAACATTAAATGGACATCAATAAGCAAGTATGAACTTCGACTTGGTTAATAATTAAAAATATAATTAACATTAATTATAATCTAACTAGATTGTCTAAATTATAAATTAGCCATTAATCAAATAGACATTAAATACAACGAATTTAGCAAGTATAATTACCATTTGTCCATCATTACAATCTAATTGACAAATCTATTTCAACCAATACTAAAACCATAATTACTATCTAATTGTCAATAATTATGATCTAACTAGCATATCTAATTATAGATTAGTCATTAAGTTACAACCAGAATAACATCAATTATGAATCGGTTCAGCAAGTCTTCTTTAATCAATACTAAAACTGAATTGACAAGTCTAAATTAAATTAACTTAGGAACTGTCTGAGAAGGAAGTGAGGTTATGTAAACAATCAATACGGTAATCAAAATGGAAGGTTCTAATACAAAATAAAGACTGTGTGTTCCATTTAAGGTTGTTTAAACATTAATGGTTGTTCTAAGCCGTTAAATATTGTCAACCAAATAAGGCTATTCTAAATTAAGGTGGTTTAAGGAAGGAGTTGTGGTTAAGCATGAAAAAATAATTTGTTGTTCAGACGACATCCCCTCACGCCTGTTAGCTAACATGCTGTTGTTAAAAGGCACACAGTCTGCAAAAAGAAGGGGTACATGCCCTTACCATCAATAGGTAAAATTCCATCGCCAACAAGAAAAACTAAATGCAGGTAAGGACAAGGGAGGGGCAATCGACGTAGGTTAACCCAACAACAAATGGCAGTCTGGTCAAAGCATAACGCAGTCCTAATAAGACTAACGCTAGGTAATAACCCCATGCATAAATCGCCAGGCACACTCACCCACGAATTACGATGGAATGAAGTCATCAGCATGGAAAGAGCCAGGGGGTAAAATCAGTTTCTTTTTAAAGGCTAAAACACCACGCGATTATGGTGGGCGATTGAAATCTCAAGGTGTAAACGCTGACTAGTAATGATATCTTCACCAGAATTAACCAGTTGTCCAGAGCGGTGTTGTTTCCATGGATGGTGTAAGAAGATGAGTAAAAATCATTGCTAATCGTTGAGGGCATCAATCAGTTCGCTGAGATTAAAACATTCAGAATTTCTTTGATTTTTTTTTTATTTTTTATTTTTGCTGAGTTAATTGACAAGTAAAAAATGTTGAGTTTATCTAAATCACTAAACTCGCTAAGTTCGTGGTCTTCCAGGTAATTCGTTGAGTTAAAGGCTGATTCTATAACATCCCAAAAAAGTTAAATTGTTGAGTTAATCGCTAATGTAAGGTAATACTGTAACGAAGGTTACAAGTCGCAGTTGTAAGGTATCACATCCATTTCGAGGGTACAACGCAGAGGAAAAAATAATCTGGGAAGTGATAACGCTGGAGCCCCAAAAGGAATGTAAACTTAACCAATGGACAAGTTTGAATTCGAACCATAAGTAGAGTAAAATCGCAGACACAACATTTAATTCATTTTCCATTCCAGTATACCGTTACATCGCAGACTGAGAAATAACATAGAACATTTGTCCAATTCAGTGTACCAAAAAAAAACGCAGACTTAGAATATTTAATTGTTTTTCCATTTTCAAGATGCCAATATAAAATGTAGACAGGAAATCAATTCGGTTGTCCAATGCCATAATACCAAATGTAAAAAAATGCAGACACGAAATCAATTCATTTTTCCATTTCCAGAATACCCATACAATGCAGACAACTGTGAGAGAAACACAAGGACCCAATGGGAAAAGTCATGGAATGATTGTAGGGGTTCTATCAGTCAAGGCATAGAGGAAACCAACCAGGAAACCAGATAATCCACATGCAGAGGTCGTTGCCAGATGGTGGGATCAACAATCAACTAGGGACAAACATCAAAGGTAGTTGACTAACCAGTTCATCCTTCGCTCATCATACTCGCATAGAAAAGCAGGGCATTGAGATCCATAGGTATTTTAACGCTAAGGAGACGACCATAAATCAGGCTCCTGTCCAACTACTCAGGCGAGGACTGGTGAGATAGGGACGAAGGCTAAAGAACCACGAAGGTCACAATCAAAACTGCAAGGTGATCAAGACGTGCAGGGAAATGAAGCCATGGGAGTCAATATATCATCGAGATAGGCTAAGAAAATTTATGAAAACCATATAAACAATTAGTTCACTTACCCAAGTAAAAATCCAGATTCAAGCATAAGTTCTAAAATAATTTACCATACAAAACAAAGAAAGTGTTTCGTTGCCTATTCGGAGTGGACGTCCCACGTGCTCCTTGCAACTTCTAGGTGCTGAACGGTAAGACTTCACTGGTACCTCCTAGACAATGTTAGGGGTACTCTTCTTCCCCCTTAGCCCCCCAAGCTGCAAAGGGGCCACACACTAACTATCCAGAGATTTCGACTAGCTCCCAGCTCACCTCGCAAGGCTAAGCTACCACTCCTCACCAAGTTGAGTATCCCAACTCCCAAAAGTTAAGTCATTCAAGTGGATATTTCTACAGCGTAACGTTACGCAAATAGAAGAAGATGCAACCTCCATCTCCTCCCTTCATTATATAGAGTTTCGTGGTTCCTTACTTTCCAAAAATCTTGTTTAGTTAAGTTTTTTTAAAATTTAATTCCTAAAAATTCCTGCCCGTACAAGTGTCACCCATCCCCTTCATTCCTCCATAAATTAATCTCTTTAATTAATTAATTATCTTTATTTCCCTCACCCACCTAGAGTTACTCCTAGAATCGCTCATAGGTGTCCTGAAATTCTCTTACAGGTTTTAATGATTTTCCCCACTATTAATTTGCTAGTTCGGTTTAAATTAGAAAGCTCTTAAATGGTAGATACTTTACTTAGTTTGACTTTCCTCTTTTTCCCTTTTGTTTCCTTTTTTTTGTGTGTGTTTCCCTCTTTTCCTAGTTTCCTAATATTTTAGATTTTTCCCTCTTTGCCCTTTTTATTTAGAACTCAAAAAGGCAGGTGTGGAAATTAACCCTTTTTCCCTTTTCTCATTTAATTAGTATATTTTAAATTATCAAAATAATAAAACAATTAATTCCCCCTTTTTTTTTTTAATTTTGTTCCAATAGATTTTTTTTGAATAAATTAAATTTATTACTGCCTCCATGTTACAAGATTTAATGAAGATCATAATTATTATTTATGTTGTTTTTATTTTTATTATTATTATTATTTTTAATAGATAGATAAAATTTTACCACTAGGATAGTTTAAACTTAAACCTTAAATTTTTGTGATGGGCGACATTTTATTAGGGAAATTGTTCCTTTTTTTAAATTCTTATCACATTGTTCATCCTAAGGCCGACTAGGCTCGTTGATTTATCAAAACAACGCGACGTGCCCTACAGGATGCACTAGGTGCTTCAAGGGTGCCACTCGCCCTAATCCGTTTCCTTTGTGTGACGTGCCCTTTAGGACACACTACATGCTCCAAGGGTGCCACTCACCTCTTGAATGACTTGGTAGACATAAAAAACCCCTGGAGTCAATACTCCGCCAGGTGAACTTGTGGGAGACTAAGGGTCTCTAAGGAATAAGGCCCCTGCCTTATTGCACACCCCTTAGAATCATTGTGAGCGATTGTCGCATTCTTCCCTCACAACATCGTGGGTCCTCTCGAACTAGGTAAATGTTAACCTACAGTTCGAGCCACGACGGGAGTGCTAGTAGGTTGTGGTAGGGTTGTTGTCCACACCTCTCCCTCAACATCTCTGGTAGTCGTTTGTGACCCCTTTAATCCACATGTGAGTCTGGTCGACAAGCTATCGTCAGCCTGCATCATCAACAAATCATGTTAGAATATATACATATCATCTAATCAGAAGTACTAATATCAGAGTAAAACAATCAAACCCCAATGGTAAACTCCCTGACTCGATCTGGAGTCCAAGGGGTTCCATCAATGCCCCTGCATCCTTGACGTCCATAATCCTACACACTCAGTAAAACCGAGTCAATAGCACCTGTCTATGTCAATGCAGTAAAACAACATGTCATCAACCCATAATGCCTCATAATCAAAATCAAAATTTTTAATAGCATAATAATCCAGATCACTTGCGAGCAAGTGTCCTCAAAGAATAAGTTCGCTCAGTGCGCTAGAGAGGGATGTTACATACACCCCATCTTGTTCTAAACTTCGTCCTGAAGTTTCGCAGTATATGCCGAAATAAAGTGTACCACAGTATCATATGTCTATCTATCAAACAAAAATGGAAACGGTTGGTGCATATCATATGCATCCTCCCAAGTCGCCGAGTGCGGACTATAATTTTCCCACTCGAACTTGACCTGATCTATCATTCAACGCCATAGATGTCGAATGCGATGATCCAAGATGTGGATCGACTCAACTGTGAGCGCCCCCACTAGTACATATGAGCAAATTTGCGATGGTTTTTCGTTGATATTGCCACACTTATCCGTCGCAATTTCCACGGAAGCCAAGATTTTTTTTCGTCGTAATAATTTTGTCACTATATCCACGATCCAAGTGTGCATGGAAACATCGATGAAATTATCTCTCCACGTGTCACCACCTTTAATATCGGTTAACCCTATGCATCATTGCAATAACAACAAAGAAATGTGGCAATTACGATGAAACTTCGTCGCAATTGGGACGAAAAGTTATGCCAAGTCAATAACTTACGACGCAACTGTTGAATGTGCGATGAAAGTCTGTTGCAACTTGCGATGAAAATCCGTGGTAATATCGATGAGTGAAATATCTCAAAAGCAAACTTACGACGCACATGTTGTATATGCGACGAATATTCGTGGAAAATTGCAACGAAGTTTCGTCGCTATAACGATGGTTGTGGTAAAATAGTAAAATTTTTCCGACGAACTTGCATCGATATTGCGATGATGACTTTAGGTTTTACAAAAAAAAATTACATGAAATATGGTATACCATATTGTATTCCATATTACAATGTAATATGGTAATGCCATATTACATTGTAATATTATAATATATATATATATATATATATCCCCTACAAATAATCAAGGCATTAATCAACCAAATATTGTAAGCATGTGTTATCATGAAGTGGGATTAA
>SNQJ01S0305714.1:0-10155 GCA_010110895.2 Picea sitchensis | reverse complement strand
GGATTTTAGACATTAATATTCTTAGTAATGAAAAATGACAGAGGTTTGATTAAAACAATTGTTTCTAGGGAGAAATTGTTAACATTACTTGATTTGTTTCTTGTCTGAGAAAACACATTTCTCAAACAATGAAAAAATTGTTTCTTGATCAATAAGCAACAATTTAAGAAATGACCTAATGAGTGCCCAATAAATGTGGGATGTTTTTGTTCTGGTCACATTTCAAATTTGTTGACATTAGGCAATATTGTGGTTTTTTGGTATAAAACAAATGTAAGCATGTAGAAATGTGTCCTATGATTATCTGCTAGAGCTTTAGTTACATAAAATAGTATTTCACGTGTTATGAAAAAAAGCAATATCATTGGTCCAATCATTTTGTATGCATATGTCCCACCATTATAAGTTAAATTGGAGTGACTTAATAAATGGACAAATTCAATTTTTTTTGTTGAGTTCATTTTTTTCTAGTGGTAAATTTCTGCCCCAATCCACCTTTTTTCTGAAATTCCGACAATACAAGTTTTTTTTGAAATGGGTTAGGGAAAAATTTCAATGGTCAAAGTTTTTATTGGAATAGGGTTGAGTTTGTTCACTTGTTAACCTACCAAGTAGTCCAAACGGGTGACGAATTGGTCCTTTTTCGGTGGCTCAGAATAATAGGAGGGGAAATTGGTATTTTGGCATAAAATTTGGTAGGAATCATTTTAGATTGATGGACTTGTAGATATTAGATGTTATCATTGCACAATTGGGTTGCAGAAGGGGCATTCAAAGGTGTTGAATCCATTTTTGTATTAAAAATAAATGATTTCATCAATTCAAAACTGCAATTCAACAAAGATTCCTTGGTCAAATTCTAGTGATGACAAACTAGAAAAGATTGAAAACATAGAATGTCAACATACTTTCACTAAATCTCAATGATATGCAATAATATAAAATACATATCTTGAGAAAAATTAGTGACATTGGTCCAGGGATTGGAGCATCCACATTAATTTCGGTCCTGCATGTTTGCATTCTTTAATAAAGTCTAATATGCATATGATTAGAAAGCTTTTTGTTGTTTGTGGTTCTCATGCTTACAACATTGCTGAAAGATGTGATGGTTTTCAACCTTCCATTTTACTTTTGGTTAGAGAACAAAATTGGTGATTCATACTTGCAATAGTTTGTGCGATTTTGGACATTTACTCTTTTGTGTCACAATTATATGATGGTTTGAATCTCCCTCTAGAGTTCTCATTTTGTTGTTTTGTTCACTTAACTAGTGCTTATGGTTATGTGACATGGTCCTAGATCTTTGCAGATTTGTTTGGTGTGGTGGTAATATTGTGCTTAAGTTTTTTATGATGACATTTTTTCTTCAATTTTAGTAACTATATTTTGGTTGAAATGCTTATAGGTTCTAATGAATACATGAAGGATAATATGGGGTATCTATGGAGGTACCCAAAGGGATAATAATTGTAATTTGGCCATAATAATGGAATAAGCTCACTATGTAATTAAAAAGAAATAATATAATAATAAGTGATAGTTAACATAAACTCCTAGGAATACTCATGAGAAAGTGTAAATACACAAGTCTCATTGTATTGGATGTGTATTGGATTGCATTGTTTTGCAGCAAGCATGACTTGTGGAATGGTTCTTTCCATAAGAAATAATTGATAGTGATACTCTACCCTAAGGGTTTTTGCTCTACATTCTTGTGTTGTCTATGGTGAATGTTTTGGTATCTTTGATGTTAATGGGTTTTATCTTTTGAAGTTTGACCGTGAATTTTCTTATAACTTTTAAGGTAAACTAACATTTGGTATCAGAGCACTTTTTTGGGCACAAAATGAAAGGTTTTTTTGTTTTCTAGCAGATTTTTGACAGAAAAAGGACGGAAGCATTCAAGTCAATTTCTGAAACTTGCTATACAAAACTTGAAAAAAAAACCACATTACATTCATTATTCCCTTGGGTACCTCTTGTTATGTACTAAATATATCTGAAATATAATATAGATACTAAAGTCCTTAACTTCATAAATAAACCAAAACATTCACACAAATTAATAAATGCGATAATGTAGAGAAAACTTGAGGTAGGGTAACACTATATATTATTCCTTAAGGAGGGAATGCATTCCCAAGCAATGCGTGATTGTTACAATTATAGTATATTTCACAATGAGTATTTATTTCTGAAGAGTATTCATAGGGGTTTATGCCAACTACTTATTATTATATTATTTCCTTTTAATTACATAGTGAACCTATTCCATTATTATGGCCACATTACATTCATTATCCCCTTGGGTACTTCCCTAGGTACTCCATATTATCCTCCCTAGGTACATTATAGCTCTTTAGGTATCTCATATTATTCTCCTTAGGTACATTACATTTTAGGGTAGGGTAATGTAATGTCCCCAATGGGAATATGCTAGGAAAATAATGGTTTGCTGTCCAATATGTAGTTTTGGTTATATTCTTCTTCAAGCACATATGTTGTTACGTTGATTGAGGACTTTCTACAAACATTTTGCTCACATTTTGACAAACATGTTGCATTCAATCTAAATACACCAGAAAATAGAAGAGATAATATGACACTTTATTAATAATGGAATCTTGATCACACAATACAATGTCTAGGGCTGCTGTAGCAGCTGTGACAAATCAACAAACATATAAAAATGAAACCAAAACTTGATGTAGTGCCCTGATCTCCTCTATAAGACGATTCCTCCTCTAATCTACAAAAAGATTAACTCCAAATCTCCAAACCCTCTTCAAGATGATACCAAACCTCTGTGAGGGTTCTCCAAGTTTCAAGTCCACGCTGGAGACGATACCGAGCTACTTTGATATTGATTGCAGTGATCCGGTTTCCGCACCCAAGTATCTCTGCAACCTCAGTTTGCGGAGGTCTTCGTAGGACGAAGTTGGAGAATTGACGATGCCTTGCGGGACTAGGCTGGACAACGAGCAAGGCCTCGCAAGACCCCCTGCACTCGTCACGTGATTATGGCACAACAACTTTACAGAAAAATGGATTCGTCCCTCAGAAACTCTGCAAACTTCCTGGCCATTTTGATGATGTCATGGTTACCACTAGAAAACCCCACGGATATGTACCTCCAAACTTATACCAAACCACAAATGAAGCCTAGTTGAAGATCCTGGATGGATCCTCCTCCTTGTCTAGCTAGGGTGGATATTGCACCACCGAAACTAAACTGCAATGGAAGGGTTTTTCTAAACCCTAACGAAACAATGGCTCCAAAGGCACTAAAAATAAGATGTCAAAATCATAATAATGAGGAAAAGAGAAGTCCTACCCTTCTTTTATACTTCTCTGATCCCCTTCTAAATCTTTCCTCTCTTTGACCAAAACCATATGAAGATTAAATTCACTTTATAACTCTTTTTAAACCCCCCTTTTAATACCAGAAATGGATTAATTGACTTCTAAGACATTCTCGGATGTTGTAAATCCCTTTCTCATCATTCCAACCTTTAGATCTTTCTCTCTCGATTCCAACAAGCTATTACACTCATGTATCCCTTTAGATAATATGGTCCCAATAACACATTTAGTGTATTTAATTAAATTATGCCCAATAATAACCTGAATTACGAAAATCGTCAGAATGCCACAAAACCAAGACTGGAATGTACATAAATGATCATGATAATAAAAGATGATGAATGGACTAGCCTGGGCTTCATATAACTCCTCCAAATTGTCCGACCTCACTTTATTCCTCTAGTTAGGCTAACATAAACTCACAAGATCGCCTCTAACTGCAGAGTAGAGGGATTCGAGAATGGAGACATTATAGTCCTCCCTTCCCAAATATTGCTTGTCCTCAAGCAATGCCATCCCAACCTGTCGCTCCATCGATTGAGCCAGACTGAAACTGAAAATGATACCAGGGTCGCAAACCACCCTGGTAGATGTGAAGTATCCTCCACTCAATGTGTGATCCGACAAGGTATGGATATAAGAGGCCTCCTGAAAACTATCGCTAAGTAGAGAACTCAATCCCACAACAACTCGATCAAACCCTCAAAGAATTTCTCTACTGGGTAACCAATCTCGTGGAAAAAAAACTGGCTCACCTTGGTGTCAACTGTTGAGCTGTCTACTACTGAAATCCAAGGGTCCCAAACTAATCTTAGAAAGGAACCACCATGTTGTCGCTGCGCCACCTTGATCATAACCATCCGATTGTCGTGCCCAACTTGCATTCTCCTCTCTTGGAACTCCAAGCTACAATACGTGTAAGGGCTTAACTTACTACCATGAATAGTAGCTCACACATACATCCATGTGAAGTCACGGCTTGCAGATCCACTGCCATGCTCGATCTCAAATACCAGAAAAATAATCTTGTCCCGATCATTGGCAATGACTCTGCACTACTCGTGGACTCTAAACATCTCCCCACTGGATAACTCTGTCACCTATGCTGCCCCACACTTCAAATACATCACCGGAAAGTGCGTGAACTCCGATGACATACTATCTTCTCCCTACACCCTCGGTAAAACTGTGATGCGATTGATCAACATACTCTCCCACTCGCTCATAAATGGGAAAGTATTGCATCAACCCTCCAAGATGAGTGTGCCCCGACTTGTACCGCTGACGAGTCATACATTCCTCTGTAACACCCTCCATTCAAACCTCTCTCGAACCTGCCTGTGAGTAATAAAGTCACCAGGGTCCCAAAACGACTTGTATGATGTGAAACACCCTTTACTCATAGCACTAATCTGCAAGGTGCTAACACAAGAATCTATCGGACTACCCCTGATAAGCTATGTAATCAAAAACTCGGTCAACTCCCCATAAGACCACTCCTCCAAGAAACCAATCCTATGCATTCCAAGAGTAAACTCTAGAAGGTGAATATTGGCCATCTCATATGTACCGACTGTCGAGTTATAAAAAACGACAGTCACAGGGTTCCAAGTTAATCCCCGAGAGGAACCATCATGTGGGCATTGCACCCACATGATCATAACCATCTAAATGTCATACTCAAGTTGTTCTTTCCTCTCATGGGCTCCCAAGTTGAAATCCCTCAAAGGAATGAACTCACTATCCTCAATCATGTCTCGCCAAAGCATCTCAATGAAAGTCTACCTCACCAAAGCTCTGTAACTCTTCTCACAACATCCCTATAATGATACAAACCAATCACTATATGACTATGTCGATCATAATCTAAAGAAGTTCATCACTCCGATGAATGCCAGGATCCCATCGCCAAATTGGAAGTCCATCACTCCCAATGCCTACTGAAATCTCCGCGAACCAATCCAACAAAGTCTGGATCTCCTCATGTGTATTTTGTGCACTGATCATATGGCCCAAATGAAAGAATATAGCCGGAATTCCACCTGTCTCATCCAACTGACTCAGGTGAAACTCCCATGTCTTGCTATGTATAATGAGGGCATACAATAACAAATATAGATGCCTCTGTCACTGCCTACAAGACCGGACAATGACTAGTGCATTGGTCAACCCCAAGGGTATGACCCAAAGATCATAATGAAGTCTGGAAGTAGACCTGTGACTATCCTACTCCTTGGCCATCATCTACTGACATCCCAAATGAAGATTAGTCATCGAGGGATATGATGCTCCCCGAGGTTCACCCACCCACTCACCTATCCTGCGCAACCACAACTCAATGGTATGCCTGAGGTCTCTGTCGAGAGGTTTCTCTAATGGAAACACCCCACAACTCCACTATACACTACTACATACCAATGAATATCTCTGCATACTGCTACCTATCATTGAGTTGTCTTGTACCATCTTGTATCTTGTAGGCACTACTATATCCGTCACTCTATTGATGTTGTCTGAATCTGTATCCTAGTGCTTGTCCATGTCTGTCATATATCTTTCCACCCAATCTATAGATGCATATACTTCCTTGCAGCCTGGTCCACAAGAAATGCTCTCAACTATCTCCTCTGTCGCTAAGCCTTGAGCCTTTAGTGGGCTCTCCAAGAGAAGTGGCTCATGATCCCCACAATGCAAAATAGGTTCTTGGTCAAAATCCTCCGCGTCAAACCTCTCCTCAGGCACCTGCAACTCTAAATGCTCCTCGTGCGGAATCCTCACAAGAGTCTCCTCCCTCGAATCACGATGATGGAGTCTCTGTTGTTGCCAATGATAAAGAACGCGCCAAACTCAGTTGGTAACAAGGCTCCTCAACTTCCCTTTCCTTGTCTTCAACAAACTTAAGAGCAAGGTCCTATCCATGAACAACTGCAAATAATCAGATTTCATCTTCTCTAGTGCCTCTTTCATGTTGCGTAATTGGGTACTAGTGACTCCATTTGCAATTCCATTTTGCCTCTCCTCCAACTGAGTTTTCCACATAAGGTATTCAATAAATTTACGAGCACCATATGCTCTCGTCAACACCTACATAATTTGTTCCTATGTGACCAATAGTCAGTTCTCTAAATCACACAATGTTATTTCATCAACATGGTGCAGGCTGTCACACAAGGGATGAATTGAATCATTAGATGATGCTGTGCAATGTGGACTACCCTCCTCATACAATTTTTTTGATCTGCTCTCGTTCCCTAAATCAACGCCTTCGTTGTCATCCTCCACACATAGCTCCCAATATTTTTTATGTTCTGGTATAATCATGCCTGCATCGACATACATGTCATAAATAGGATGAGGTGCTGAAATCCCACTTGAACCATCCTCACCATCAACATCATAAACAAGGAGAGATGTTGAATCCTTAACATCGATTGATTGGAACATCTTCTCATAGTCATCATAAGTAGGACAAGATTTTGTATCCTCATGTTCTCCATTTAGCACACTACTGCCATCGCCCCCATTAGTTCTGATGATGTATCATAGGATGCTATTTGGTCTTCTTCCATGCACTCCTCCTCTTCATGGATATATGCATGCTCCTCCTGCCATCCTTCATACTCATCTTTCTTTACTCCCTGCCTTGTGCTTTTAAAATAATTCTCATCCAAATCCTTGGGCCAACTTCCATACCAGAGAGTGTAAAAGCTTTTAAAGGGAAAAGCTGCATGAATTTCTTCACTCAATGTTAGATACTCCTAAAAGTAAGGCATGATTTTTTTTCCACTAACATTCCCTTGGCTCCTTGAAGAATTTTCCAAGTTTTATCTGTGAATTTCATAGTTGTCTTTATTCCCTTGTCCATGGAATGCATTGATGGTTTCTCCCTTCTTTGTAACCCATTCATGTCTCATGCAATCATAGGATGGCAATATCACCAACTCTGATACCACTATAATGTCCATAATGGGAATATGCTAGGAAAATAATGGTTTGATATCCAATATGTAGTTCTAGTTATGCTCTTCTCCAAACACATATGTTTTTAAGATGATTGAGGACTTTTTACAAACAATTTGCTCATAACCCATAGATAGACATTTTGAAAAACATATTGCATTCAATCTAAATACACCAAAAAATAGAAGATATAATATGGAACTTTATTAATAATGGAATCTTGATCACAATACAATGTCTAGGGTTGCTGTAGTAGCTGTGACAAATCAGAAAACATACAAAACTGAAACCAAAACCTGATGTAGTTCAGTGATCTCCTCTAGAAGATGATTCCTCTTCCAATTTGCAGAGATATTAACTCCAAATATCCAAAACCTCTTCAAGATGATACCAAATTCCTGTGAGGGTTCTCCAAGTCTCAAGCCCTCACTGGAGACGATACTGAGCTACTCGGATACTGACTGTAGTGATTCGGTTGCCGCACCCAAGTATCTCTGCAACTTCAGTTTGCATAGGTCTTCACGAGACGAGTTGGATAACTGGCGGTGCCTCGCGGGACAAGGTTGGACAACGAGATAGGCCTTGTGGGAACCCCTTTACTCGTCACACAATGATGCCACAAAAAATTTGCAGAAAAATGTATTCGTCCCTCATAAACTCCACGAACCTCCTGGCCACTTCGATGATGTCACGATCACCACCAGAAACCACCACATATCTGTACCTCCAAACTGATACCAACCACAAATGAAGCCTAGTTGAATATCCTAGATGGATCATCCTCCTTGTCTAGCTAGGGTGGATATTGTACCACCGAAACTAAACTACAATGTAAGGGTTTTGCTAAATCCCAACGAAACAATGGCTCCAAGAGAAATCCAAATAAAATGTCAAAATCATAATAATGAAGAAAGGTGAAGTGCTACCCTTCCTTTATACTTCTCCGAGCCCCTTCTAGATCTTTCTTCTCTTTTACCAAATCCATATGAAGATTAAATTCACTTTATAACCCTTTTTAAACCTCCGTTTGATATTGAAAAGTGATTAATTGGTTTCTAAGACATTCCCGAATGTTGAAAAACTCTTTCTCATCATTCCAAACTTTATATCTTTCCGTCCCGGTTCCAACGATCTATTACACTCATGTATCCCTTCAGATAATATGGTCCTAATAACACATTTAGTGTATTTAATTAAATTATGCCCAATAATAACCAAAATTACGAAAATCGTCAGAACGCCATGGAACCAAGAGTGGAATGTGAGGAAACGATCTTGATAATAAAAGATAGCGAATGGACTAGGATGGGCTCCATATAACTACTCCAAATTTCCTGACCTCACTTTACTCCCCTGGTCAGACTGACATAAACTCACAAGGTCACCTCTGAATGCAGAGTAGAGGGATCTGAGAATGGGGACATTACATGTAACATAATCAATTATTCATTATAGAAGAAATCATTCCACAAGCCATGCTTGCTTGCTACAAAACAATACAATCAAATACAATGATATTCATGTGTATTTATACTTTCTTATGAGTATTCCTAGGAGTTTATGCCAACTACCCCTTACTATTATATTATTTCTTTTTAATTCATAGTGTGGCTATTCCATTATTATGGTCACATTACATTCATTATCCTCTTAGGTACCTCCCTAGGTACCCCATATTATCCTCCCTAGGTACAATACATAGGTGTTATTGTTCCATTGTGACCACCAATGACACATGCAAGCATCCCCACTCAATGATTAACAAGTTGCCTTTATTGTTTTCTTGATTGGGTCACAATTATGTGGCTTCATTGTTACATTTATCATGTTTCAACTATATGGTAATTTGTTGTTATTGAAATTTCCTAACTCAAACAAAATGGTTGTGGCTTAATGGTTGCATCTAGCTTTATGTTGGTTCAAAAGATTATTATTTTGCATGGTTTTGAAGTCTAACACATCTCTTTTCATGTGTAATGTGTTAATATTATGGTAGCTGCGGGAGGTATTTACCCCCACGTGTGAACCTGACGAGAATAGAAGAGTCCGGGAAGCAAGAGAAACCCTAATGAGTTGGATAATAACCCTAGAAGCCTTGTCGGCTCAAGAAGAAAATTTATATTAGGCTATTAGCCTCCAAGAGAAGAAGTCGGCCAGAATTAATAATAATATACTGAACAGACACCTACCCAGAAGGAGAAGTCGGCCCCAACAAACTGGCAGGATTACTATAAATACAGGGCACCAGTTTTCATTTGTAGCATCTCAGCAGTTGCAGACAGAGCCAGTTTTGCGCAGCAGTTCCCAGTTTGGTGCGCAAGTTTGGAGGAGGGTTGCAGGCGCAGCTGCAACAACAACTAGTTTCAGTATTGGCTTGGATATCTCTTGGCTAGGGTTTGGAACATCTGATCAGTATTTTGTGATGCGCTATCCTTGGGGATTGATGCCCTACTCTTTGTTTGGCTATCTAGCCTAGGGATTTCTTCCGGAGGAATTCTCAGGTCAAGGTTAAGGTGCTCGGAGGGAGGCTTTGGCCGGTGGTTGGGTGATGAGGGTATCGTCAATGGTAAAACGAGCACACCATCTTCTATATTCTATCAGGTTATGGGCCCACACCCCTTCAGTCAGCCTAAAACGCTGGAAGGAAACATAACCGCTAGACATTGAGCTCGTTGAGGAACTGTCGCTAGGGTTATTAGCAGGAGCAGCTTCCAAAAGCACTGCAGCTAGGGTTACCAACATAAGCAGTTGCAGAAACCCTAAACCTCTTGTTGAGGCACCTTAAGTGACGAGATTGACCTAATCTCCAGATAGATCAGTGCGCCCTAG
>SNQJ01S0305712.1:0-10156 GCA_010110895.2 Picea sitchensis | reverse complement strand
CATTTCTCAAACAGAAGCTACATCATTATTCATCGACAGTCAGTCAGCCATTAAGCTTGCCAAGAATCCAGTTTTTCATTCAAAGACAAAGCACGTGGACACCAAGTATCATCATATCAGATTGCTTATTGCAAAGGATGTCATCAAGCCAATTTATTGTCCTTCCGAAGATCAGATCTCCGACATTTGCACAAAACCTCTTGGCAGAATAAAATTTACTAAGTTCAGGGATGAACTTGGTATCTGTTGTAATGTATTTTTGGATCATAGGGGGGAATGTTAGATAATCCAAAATAAAATTATCATAGTTTATAAAGTTAGAATAAATTGATTATTAATTTAAGAATATTAAATTAATAATCTAGAATATTTAATAAATAAATGTAGAACTTTAGAGATACATTATTGTTGTAAAAGATATGACTCTAAAGAGGTGTCGTATCTTAGGCTCTAAATTAGGAGATTTGTTTTAAGATTGTTAAGATAGCATTTATTGTAAATGGACACTTGTTTATTTAATAAGTGATCCATATCTTAAGTTTGTTAGGACTTTTAGCCTATATATATCTCATTGCAAGAGTATTGAGTAGTTGGATGTAAACTCTTGCAATGTATCTTATGTAATTTCTTTTCCTATTAATAAAATTGTGTGTCTGAGGACACTTCGGCCATTAAATTTGGCATACAACAAGTGCTCTCTTAACACTTGTAACACCATCCTCAAGTGATGCTCATGTTCCTCTTCCAACTTGGAATATATAAGGATGTCATCTAAAAAGATAATGACAAACTTGTCCGCGTACTCTTTGAAAACACCATTCATTAAACACATAAAAGTAGCTGGCGCATTTGATAACCCAAATGGAACCACTGTGAATTTGTAATGACCATACCTTGTTCTGAAGGAAGTCTTGTTATATATTCATCTTTAATTCTCACTTGATGATAACCAGATCTGAGATCAATATTTGAAAATACTTTTTCATTCTTCAACTGATCAAAGAGATCATCAAGCCTTGGAAAAGGATACTTATTCTTTACAGTTACCTTGTTCAATTGTTTGAAGTCAATGCACAATATCAATGTCCCATCTTTCTTCTTCACAAATAAAGTTGGGGCACCCCAAGTTGACACACTTGGGCGTATATACCCCTTATTTAGAATTTATTCAAGTTGCATTTGAGTTCCTTCAGCTTTGGAGTACTCATCCTGTAAGGAGTCTTGGATACTGGAGATGCTCCAGGAATTAAGTTTGTAGAGAAATCCATATCTCACTTGGGGGTAGTCCTAGTATCTCCTTGAACACATTCTCAAAATCTTTCAGGACTATATGATCCTCAAGATTTGACACCTTATCCTTAGGTTCTTCCTCCATATGAGTTGCAAATATTTGGCAGCCCTTTCTGTAACACTTCTTCAGCTACGTTGCTGAGATCTCTTGGATAATAACTGCCCTGGGAATTCCTTGGACTGTTCTTGGGTTCCCTTCCTCATTCAGGAAAGTAAATGCCTTGTTATGACAGTCTAAGATAGCATGGTGTTGGTCCAACCAATCCATACCAATTAGATAGTAATATGAACCCAAGGGAAGGATGTTCAAATCTTCTTTGGTACTTAGCGCATTCATGTCCACTGGACATGATTTAACCAACTCAACAACTTTTCTCTTGGCTCTTGTAGCCAGTTGCACCAACTAATATTTCCCATGCTCGCTTCTTGGAAATTGAAATATTTCATCTAACTTATGATCTATATAGATATGACTAGCTCCTGAATCTATTAAAATAGTAAAGCCATGGTTATTGATCATACCTTCTACTTCAATCATGTGTGATTGAAATTATGCTTGCTTATTGTCCAGGGCTCCATAGATCCTTGGAACACTTCTTCCCATGTCCTCTATTGTTTCATCTTGCTTTACATTTTGGACAAATCTCACTTTATATTTTTTGTGAGGACAGTCTCTATACAAATGGTCTCCTTTACAACCCCAACATTGAATGTGTGCCTTCCTTGGCCTTTGCCCACCTGTTTTAGTCATTCTGGGCTCTCTAGGGGTTTGTTTTCCATGAGAATTATTTCTGAAGAATGGTGGCTTGTTCCCCTTCTTCCTCTGTTCCATATTGAATTTATTCTTATCTTCCCAAGCTTTTTGAAAAGTAGGCTTTCCTTTATGATGATCATATAATCACTTGGCTCTTCTTATGGTCTCCTCCAAAGTTTTAGTATCATCATATTGAATCTTATCACTAATGAAAGATGGCAGCCCACTCAGGTATCTATGGATCTTAACTGTCTCACCCTTGATGAAGGAGACATACTTTAATAGTTATAAAAATATCCTTTCATACTCATCAATGGTCATGTTGCCCAGTTTGATTTCAAATAAATCTTTCATCTTTTTGTAATAATACCTCTTGGTTAAGTATTTCTTCTCAAAATGCTTCTTGAATTCCTTCCATGTAACATTATTCTCTCTGATGTGTTGCACTTGCACAAGCTGGTCTTGTTGTCCCTTGAGCAAGTTTTGAGGAAACATTGGTCGTGTTTGACCACTTTTGGGACTTCGACAGGATGGTCGAAGATGGAGCACCCAGGTGGAGTTGAGATCACGGAATATCGCTTGTTTTGTGGGCTTGTGGACCGAGCAAAGGGTTTACTAGGGTTTATGTAATGGGTTATGGGATGTCGGCCCATGGGTTTAACCATGTTTAGGCCTTTTTGTAAAAGTATATATAGGAAGGAATGTAATGTAGAAATTAGTAGAAGCTTAGTGCAAGAAATATAAGAAATTTGGCTAGTTGGCTATGTGCATGACATGTTAGTAAGGCTCTGTGCTAGTAAGGAGTTGGCTCTGTACCTTGACCTAATTTTGGGAAGGAGGATCTGGTGTGTAGCACACAAATATCCTATCCTCTGTGGATTTTGGCTTTGTGGATTTGTGTACAGGAGCAGATGAATGTAAGAATATTGAAGACTAATAAATAAGAAGAAGAAGTTGGTGGACATAGCCCCACACTGGGGTGAACCACGTATATCATGTGTCTTGATGTGCTTTGTGCGATGTTGTCTATGTGTTTATCTRCTTAGTGTTGTTGTTATAATGTATGATGAATGCACCTGATGTCATTGCTTAGTGCTTGATGGTATTAAATATAAATGAATGCTAGATCCAAACCGATGCTATGTGCTAAGTGAATGGAGGTACTTGATCTTTATGGTTACTGCACTGATATGTAATAAGGTTTTAATATGTGATGTGAATGAGATTCAATAAACTAATGCATATTGTTGTTTAAGTGCTATGTTAAATACTGTAATCACAGATCTGTGTCCCAGCCTGGTTGTAGACACCTGAGCCCTGCAACCCCCCCCCCTACCTCTACCTCGGGTGAGACTTCATCTGCTTCATAGGTCTCACTGAAAGGGAAAGTAGTTAGGGTTTTGTTGGTGCGTTGTTGAAATGTTGAACCATGGGTCTGCCCCTGTGCCAACAAATGGTTCCATTGCCGGGACTTGAAACTGTGATTGCTGGGAACTAAAGAAAACATAAATCTCTATGCGTAGATCTGTTGTTGAAGTGCACAGTATTCTACTTGACTTGCGAAGCTCTGTGCTAAGAAAGAAACCGGATTCGAAGAAAATAGGTAAGATCTTAAAGATTTTTTCTTTGGTAAAGGTAAGATAAGTGGAAATTTTTGCTTCAAAAGTATGAATCTAGGTATGTTTGATAGATTTTTTCCTAGCTTGAATGTTAGGGCATAGTTAGAAGAAAGATTTGATCTAAATAAATTTGATAGAAATAGAGAAAAATATGTTATTCCTATGCATAAAAAGATTTTTTGGACTAATAAGTGGATGCAGGAACCTAGAAAGAATTTTTGCATATTGCAGATCCAACACTATGATCCCAGTGCACAGTACAGGAAAGGTTGGGGCTTGCTTAAAAGAAAGAGAGGAATAACACTGTGTTAGAATTGCAGAAGATCGAGACATCTTGCTAAGGAATGCCCTAGTATAGGTCCTATTTGTCGTTGTTGTAAAGTTATTGGTCATGAGTTTGAGGATTGCCCAAGGATGATTGCTAAATTGAAAAGATGAACATGAGACAAGAAAACTATACAGAAGGTCAAGAGACTAAGGATATGTTAGAAAATTAGAAAGAGAAAGAATCAGACAAAGCTCGGACTATGTTAGTACAATTAAAAGAAGCAATGGATGACCACAAGGTTGTCAATTTGTTAGAGATCTTGAAATAAAAACAACGCATAGTCACAAGAATATAAGACTTCGACATAGACTATGTACTGGATGAAGAAACACGTGTGAACATTATGCTAGAAAGCACTTGGGAAATTTTGGGAAAACCTGCTATGATACCTGCATTGGGAAGGATAGGATTGTTTAAAGGAAAGATGATAACCCTATGTGGAAGAGTTACTAGCATACGTATGATTGCTCATGAAACATCAACTGAAGAAGAGTTTGAAGTCATTAAGTTTATTGAGAACAATGCCCCTTTTCCACTTTTGTTAGGAAAGACTTGGATTGAGAAGGATCAGATCAAAAGGAAAGTAGAGGAGGAAGCCACAGAACAGAAAATGAAATAACTAAGGGACCTCATAACTAGAAAAATAGAGTGACTAATAGAAGAACAAGAGGATAAGTCAAAGCAACATAGGGCAAGAGGATTAGCTGTCAAATTTGAAAAAACGTAAGAAGGTTTGAAGGACCTATCCATGCAAGAAGAAAGTATGTCCACCTAGGACCTAGTACGCAAAGAGGTATTACCTTTGAACCCTTTGAAAGAACATCAACAATGCGAAGTCACTATACTACGAAAAGATAAGAATAAGAATGGAAAGAGGAATCTAGAGACTCTGATCACAGGAAAGAAGGCAAGGAAACTCAGTAAGAAGAAAGCCAAGCTAGAAAAACTATAGGAGGCTCCAGAAAATACTTCACAGGAGGCAGATCTGCAGAAGTTGAACCTTGTTGGAATAGCAGAACCACGCAGAATGGGACTTTGTCGCGATGAAGCTATGTGACTGTTGGAGGTGCCCTGACCATTAGAAGAATGCTCCGGAGCGGCTAGAAACACAATTATTGACGGAAAGACCATCGTTGGACCATTGGGACCATGCCATAACGGGCTGATTCGCATTGATTGATGCATTCCTACCCGTTGGAGGAATTCGTTACAACGCTTTCTTATTTAACCCGTTGGATTCTACGTCGGGACCACTTTTTGCCAACTATGATTATCTGAGCTAACAAAGATTCGACGTTGATCCACCTCATCACAAGACTGAGCATGCAGGGATTGGACCCTCAACAGTTCTACCCAGGGAAGACTTCAGATCGCTCCCTGACATAGCGCATAAAGGAGGATTGTGGCGATGTAGAGAAGGGAAAGTGAGGCTACAAGGTAGCCTCCATCCAAGATGGCGCAGTGTGCTTAGCTTGTCAGCTTATAGTTGGAAAGCTCGTCAGAAAGAACCGTCCCACGCAGGTCACTGGATTCGTAGTATACCTCGTAGGAAAGTGCGTGGAGGGGATGCAAATGAACTGGGCGAGTTACCTTGACAACGAGCAAGAGAAGAACTACCGCGAAGCACAAGATCAAGGCTATGAATTCCATTTTAGTTGGTTACTGGTACTGATCGCATTTGTTGCTTGGAAGATGCATGAAGGAGCGACATTTCGAGAAGTTGATCCATCGGAGTCGTTGGCTGCAACGTTCTCCACCTTGTGGTATACAAATGATATGTCGAAGTAGTGGCAGTTGAACACTATCTTCCATGCTTACTACCAGCAACTGAAGCGTGCTATTGAAGCATTTCCACGCATGACACCAAATACATTACACGAGTATAGACCGCTAGCAAAGTTCCACGTAGATCAACACTTTATCTACATCACCGCACGCAAGGATGAGAGTAAGGAGGAATTCCAGTCCTATTACAAGCTGAGTGACGAAGATATCGAGGAGATCACCAAAGAATGCCCAGCAAAGTTCGTTGTACCAGTTGAGGATGCATAACTCTCCGACCCCAACATCGTTGGAAGTCCCTTCATCACCTAGTTCGAACATGATGGACAGACTAGCGTGAAGAAAAAGAAGAAAAAGGAGGAAGTGAAGAACATAGAAACTAATGACGAGGACAACGCCTCAGAGGAAAGAAGGCTTGACTCACCTGCAAGGGGAGAAGGAGATGAAGTGAACCAAGAAGAAGGAAGGGAAGAAGAAGAAAAGCAAGAAAAAGGTGAACTTACACTACCAAAGGATCCCCTTACTGAGGATGAAACATCAAAGAAGCGGAAGGTTTCCCCACAAAAGCCCTCATCAAGAAAGAATATGTGCTCCAGTAAGCCCAAGATGCAGTCCATGCTCACAGAGGAGGTCATCGATCTAATCATCGCAGCTATGGAGGAGAATTTAAAGGCTATCTTGCAGCGCTATGGAGAAAAGTAGGAGACACTTTATGAAATAATAGAGAATGAGTTGAAGGAGCTTCAACAAGCCATCCATTCGAGCCACGCAGTACCTACTGTGCCTTCTTCATTGAAAATTGCAGAATTGGGGGATGAGTCTGCCCAATTACAAAGATTAGCAGATGCAACAGAGGCTCGACTTCAGCGAGCCCAAGAAGAAAAGGAGCAGGCTAGAAAATCCTTGAAGAAAGAAAAGGAGGAGGTCTTAGATAAACTTCGAGTTGCGCAGAAGGAGAAAGATGAAATTCGGGCGATGTCCGAGGAGGACAATGCAAAGGTACAAAAAGAAAAACACCAACTGCTCACAGAGTAAACTGTGATCAAAGAGGCAGGGAGTAAATCCCTTCTCTCAGTGTCGGGCTTGGCATAGGAGGAAGAAGAGTCAGCCAAGATTCAAGCGGGGAAGCTCGATGAGGCCATTCAACAACTTCAAGCGAGAGTAACAGAGTTAGAACTCCAAGAAGTGTCGAGCACTCTGCAAGAAGTGTGTGATTAGAGGGAGGAAGTCACTAGGAGCACATTTGGAAGGATTAGGTCACTAGCATCATAATGTAAGAAATTAAGTAATCATAGTGCGCAGACCTACAAACGCCTCGCAGAAGATCCAGAGCTGAGGAAACTGGAAGCACAAATCCAGGAGGCGCAGCAGCAGACATCCACTGTGCAAGCATAGATGAAGTCAATCACTGCACTTGAGAAAATGAAGAGATCACAGGAGCAACGCACAGTCCAACAACAGATTACTGCCATCCAGAGCAAAGTCATGAAGGTTACACAGAGATTACAGCTGGTGCAGGATGAAGCTTGCATGATTTTTGAAGAGATTGAAGGATAAGGCTCAGAGCTATAACAAGTGGTTGCGACAGTAGAACAACGCCTGGAAGGGCTTGTTACAAAGCAAGTGATTCAGGATTTCTCTGAGCAGGAGGCTTGGGTGAAACAACAAGTTGAGGCAGCTTGAGGCCTTTGAAGGAGCATTGCCCAGATCTGAGTGACTCTGGACAATTCACATGTGAGTGTTGGGGCCCTGTTGGCCCTTGACCAAGTTTTGAGCAAACATTGGTCGTGTTTGACCGCTTTTGGGACTTTGATAGGCTGGTCGAATATGGAGCACCCAGGCGGAGCTAATATCAAGGGATATTGCTTGTTTTGCGGGCTTGTGGACCAAGCAAAGGGTTTACTAGGGTTTATGTAATGGGTTATGGGATGTCACCCCATGGGTTTACCCATGTTTAGGCCTTTTTGTAAAAGTATATATAGGAAGGAATGTAATGTAGAAAGTAGTAGAAGCTTAGTGCAAGAAATGTAAGAGATTTGGTTGGTTGGCTATGTGCAAGACATGTTAGTAAGGCTCTGTGCTAATAAGGAGTTGGCTTTGTACCTTGACCTAATTTTGGGAAGGAGGATTTGTTGCACAATGCACAGATCTCCTGTCCTCTATGGATTTTGGCTCAGTGGCTTTGTGCACAAGAGCATATGAATGTAAGAATATTGAATACTAATAAAGAAGAAGAAGAAGTTGGTGGATGTAGCCCCACACTGGGGTGAACAACGTATATCCTGTGTCTTGATGTGCTTTGTGCGATGTTGTCTATGTGTTTATCTACTTAGTGTTGTTGTTATAATGTATGATGAATGCGACTGATGTCATTGCTTAGTGCTTGATGGTATTAAATATAAATGAATGCTAGATCCAAGCCGATGCTATGTGCTAATTTAATGGAAGTACTTGATCTTTATGGTTACTGCGATGATCTGTAATAAGGGTTTAATCTACAATGTGAATGAGATTCAAGAAACTAATGCATATTGTTTTTTAAGTGTTGTGTTAAGTATTGTAATCACATATCTGTGTCCCAGCCTGGTTGTAGACACCTGAGTCCTGCAACCCCCCTGCCTCTACCTTGGGTGAGGCTTCATCTACTTCGCAGGTGTCGCTGAAAGGTCCGGTAGTTAGGGTTTTGTTGGTGTGATGTTGAAGCATTGAACCCTGGGTCTGCCCCTGTTCCAATAGGTACCATCACATGGATGCCTTTCCTTTAAGTTGGTAGATAAAATTTCTTCCTTATATATGAGAAGAATAATTATGCAATTGGAAGTACTTCCTCATTCCTAGCAACCATGTCTTACATCTTCATCCTTCTTGTGTTCACCATCAAAAGTAGGAGGTTTGATCTTATTCATTTCTCCTCTCGGTTCATCCACCCCAAACCTATTATGATGCTTCCTGACAGAAGATGGACTTGAGATGTTGTGTGCTCTCCTATTGGAATGTCCTTGGGAGTGATGGTGATGTATGATACTACTCCTTGATATTATTTTCTCATCAGGGGACCTATTGTAACACACCCACGATGGGGCGAGAAATTAAAAAAAAATCCATTCGCCTTACAGGAACAAATCCTCTCTTTCTACGGTTCCTAATTTGGAAAGTCGGGAACCAATCTGACTTCTTGGTAAAGGATCTCTGATTATGGAACTAAATAACTCTCTGAGACCTTGGTGGTCTCGTTCTATAATTAAATGGAGACCCTTTCAAGTTCCTAGTGCGGGTCTAATGGTACCCGCGACCTTCCCCTTCGTGCTTGTGAATCTGTGAGTTTAAGCGCTAGCCCCTTTTCTGACAAGCCCCTCCACATGACCACATGTCTAACAAAAAGGCGCTCCACAACTTCGTGACTTAGGGTATTCTATTGTGAGTCACCCGACTCTCCCGACTTCTTGAATTCTGAACTAGACCCTAGCAAGTGCTATCTCCTTCCCCTATTCTCGACTGATGTGACCTCCATCTATGACCTGGGGCCCAACTCCCAAGTGCTTCGGGACTTCGCGCTAACTCGTAATTTAGTTCACCTCTTTTTCCAGAAGTCTGGATCCTCGAACTCTTGGAATTGCTACCACCTATCAACCTTGGCAATGGATAGTTCTGACTGGCTTCAGAACTTCGGGACTTCGCAAGTCCACCCTCTATACACTTCCAAAAAGTTAAGGGGCATGCACCTTACCTGGATCCAACGACTGGTGGTCCTTCATGCCCATATTCGACGAACGATATCTGTTCCTTTCCTACACGCTCCTCTAGGTGTCTGGACGTGAATTTTGACGACCCAGATCTCCTCCTTGCAGTTGATCTGATGGCAACTGTCGCTCCTCCCCCTGAGCTTGCGCTTTCCCCCAACTTGGAAGAATTCAAGCATTTCAAAGGCTTCACCTTTGAACTAACTCCTGCGAACCCTAATGTATTGGGGTCTCGACGATGTTTTCCCTCCTAAGCTTTTTTCAATGGAAATTGACTCCGCCCTAGCACACACTTGTGCTCTGCGTGCAACTTGCACTGTTTCTCCCCGAGATTTCAACTTACTCAATCTCTAAGGGACTTGGCCCTTCTGCATCTTCCAAAGGAATTTCTAGTGCCCTCTTGGCACACTCTGTGCTCGACTTCCTGAGCTTTCAATCTTGAAACAAGTTCACCTCTTGGACCTCATCCTCGCTTCTGAAAAGTGCTTATCTCTTCTGAGCTTGATCTCCTTGAAGATTTCTATTTCCCATGCACTCCCTGCATTTCATAGATCTTGTCAAACTCATATCGAAGGTCAACGGTGATCGACGGTTGATAGTAATTGTGGGGCTCCAACATGCATGCTCTTTACCAGAGAGCTTG
>SNQJ01S0305707.1:0-10156 GCA_010110895.2 Picea sitchensis | reverse complement strand
AAAAGCAAGTAATTACAACAACATCACCTCGTAGATTTGAGCACATGACAATGATCATCCACACAGTTGCACAATACACTTTCTTGAACTCCAAAGTCTTTATTCAATCTTCAAATAGCAAATAATGATACAATGTAGGTATACGTCTTCCCAAAACTCCAACTCACTATGGAGAGGGGTCGACCTTGTTTATATAGCAAAGAGGGTGACAAATCCAAAGAAGGAATGCACAAGTCTAAGAGGAGATGCACAAGGTTAAGGGGAGTGGTGCATGTAGCGAGTTGGGAGATGTGTGCAGTGGAAGGGAGGTGAAGGGTAGTGAAGTAGGGTGAAAGGGGAGTGAAGTGAGGTGAAGTGTGGGTGACTGGGAGTGGAGTGAAGTCTGAGGGCGAGTGTGTAGCTTTGGGATGTGCACTCTCTCCCTAAATGCGCCATCTAAGTTAAGTGGGGTCGAGTCCCTACATTGGGATCTCCTCCACACCATCACTCCAGTTGAAGCCGCCTTACCCTTAGCTAGCTAAACTCGCCTAAGCCTTCAGTCAATTGGGGACAAGGAAAAAACATGTTTCTAACATGTTCCCTAGTTTCCCTAAAAAATAGGGATTTAATTAAATTACCCCTTTTCCGTATTTTCGAGTAAATTTTATTTTTAGTGATAATAATCACTTTTTTGCCTCGAAAGAAGGGAAATAGGGGTTTACATGGTACTCTGGACTGGAAAACGACCATAATATGGCATCTGACAATGTTTGATGCCATATTTTTACAACTTATTGACTTACAATTAAAAAATTCTATTTTTGTGGGAATTTTATTATTTCTCTAAAACATTAAAAAAAACCTATCAAACCTAGCTGCAAATTCCATATGACTCAATTAAGATGGCCTAGTATGAACTCATATATATTTAGACACTAGGCATTGGTTATACCATGCCAATGCCTAACCACCAACACATACTCCAGCTTTGGAGTCAGTCTCTTGAGTGAAAAAACTTGGAAATTATTAATCGCCCACTAAGGCAGGCAAAAAATAATTAACAAGTGAAAAAAAACACTCTAGAGTACATGCTCGTACCTAGGTCTTAGGTGGCCAATAGCCTTTTACAATATTTCATACTTAGGTCATTTATTACAATGATGGAAATGCGGAAAAAGGTGGTCTTTTGAAAGACCGACTGAACTCTGAACTCTGAAATCTGAGCATTTGTCTGCTCAGTCTTTGTCGGCTCAACCTCAAATTCAGTTAGTGAAATTTGGTGGATAACAGGTCCCACACTAATCTCCGAAAGGGATCATCATGCTGACGCTGCACCTCTGGCCATGACTATCTGCCCAATGTACACATTCTAGATTCCCCACTCCTGGAACCCCATGCTAAAATATCTGTAAAGACTAGGCCTGCTATCAAGAAGCAGAATTTGTAAAGGTGTTCCTGCGGAACCAAAGTTTGCAAATCCACCGCCATACTTGATCCTGGGTACCAAAAGAGAGAACTTGTATCGCCATATAGAACGAATCCCAACAAGCCCTCTCAGGACAATTCAAGAATGAAGTAGATTGCTGGTTGGCGCAACCTGGTCCATCGAAAAGTGAAGCAAACTATCGACCAAATGAATCCCCAGATCCCATAGCCAATTTGGAATTCCACCACTTCCATTTCCCATTGACTGTTGTTGTGCGATACTGATAACTGTTGGAATCCAGCTGAGCCAATATAATGAACCTTGTATGCCACCAACTGATGAACCTTGTGCCTACTAATCTGTCCTACTCATGCCAACCCACATAGAGAAATATGCCATCCTCACTCTTGACAATGTATGCAGGCAAAGCTTGGAGTTTATACACCCCACTGAAAAATAGGCTTGTCTCCTCTAGTGTCTCAAACTCATACAAATTCTCGGAATGCCCTGCCCAAGATGTATCATACGTCACCCTCATGACCATCTCCCTAAATGTGGACTCAGAGAGTAAATATGGGCCATCTCTATAGTAGATCATGTCATTCCTCAATCTGCCTCTGTCAACCTGTGCACTAACCACATGCCCCAAATGGAGAATCTTTGTCATATCTATAACAGCCCGGGGCTCATCCAACTGCCTCACATAATCCTCCCATGTCCTGCTGTACCTGATGAGAGCATCAAGAAACGGTTGCAGAAACCTCCACGACTGTATGCCTGACTGGAAAGTGTCACATACATTGGTCAATCCCAAGGGTATGACCAATAACTCATTCATGCACACCGGTGGACTATCTGAGCAGTCACTCGGACACCATGCTACTCCCATGCCATCATATGCATCTAAAGGTGTCTCCTCACACTCATGGTCAACCCTACTCTCTCCATCATCACAGATACTACGACTGCCGATGATATGATCTCCAAAATCCATGCACTGCGGCAACGAAGAAAATTGATCTCCACTGGAAACTCCATGCTCCATCAAGTATGCCTCTGCCCTGCACTCCAATGCATCCCCATGTGCACCATTGTACACCTCTGCATGCCACTGCAGATTGTTGCTCATCATTGTATGCCCCTGTATACCACTGCATACTCTTATGTCCTTCGGTACCATCTTGTATCCTAGATGTACCACTGTATCAACCAATCCATGAGTATCAACTGACCCTGGATCCTATATAGACGTGTCCTCATCATGGGTGTCAACTAACCTGTAATGTCCCCACTTTTGGACATCATCACATTGCAGAGGTTTATGATGACTAGAGTAGCTAGATGGATGTTATAGCGAGTACAAGGATTATTGAGAGGCATTTTGGGGTTCGGCATGCATCGCTCATCCCATTTCATCATTATGACCCATTTCACACAGGTTGGCTTTGGTTTCGTTGCATTCCGACGATTTCCATGATTTTGAGTATTTTGAGCTATAAGTCAATTAAATTTGAGGTCATTTTGGGCACATTACTTGGAGGAACCTCTCAATGTAATAGCTCATTGGAATTGGGAGAAGCAACACTACAGGATGGGATGATGAGAAGTGACTTTCAGTGGACAGGGAAGCCACAAGGAGAGATAAGGTGCTTTTCAGAGGTAAAAAGTTTAATTAATCAATTAAAGTGATTTAATTAATTAATTAAATATTAATAAAATGAAAGTCACTTTGGAGGGACAATGTGAGGAAGAAGTATAAAGGAAAGGCAAGGGCCTCTATTCATTCATTCATGTATGATCATCTTTTGATATCTGGCTTCTAGCTAGTGAGTCCAACATTGGGGGTTTTGACTTAACAAACCCTAGAGGATGATTCAGTGGTGAAAGATTCCACCTAACTTGTCCCAAGCTTGGTCTCGGAGATGCAATACTCTCCCACACCATTCTAGTTCCGATCTATTCATTGCAAGAGGGTTCTACACCAGCCACAGGCACAGGAAGAGGAGGAAGACGCACCATTGGGGGTTTCCAGCAAGGGGCGTGCACCATCCATTGAGAGAAGGTTCGATCTAGCTGAGGAGAGGAGATTATGGGAATTCCAGGTATTGGGTTTTCCTTGCAGGTGTCTTAGCATCATTATTGGTTGTTTCCGGAGGCATTTCAGTGGAGGATTTATTTGTATTGAGAGTGAGATGATTTCCCAAGAGGAGGGTGCACCATTATTTAGAGGGTAGTTAGATCTAAGGATCTAGCAGGTATTTTTCCTAGTTGAGCACTTGGGTTTTCATTGCCGTGCCTCGATCTATCATTCTAGTGGATTGGTGGAGCTGTTGGAGGTCTCTAGGAGAGAGGCCAATTTATCTAAGGTTTCAGGCATCCAGGGGGGTGCACCATTCCTTGGAGGAGGTTCAGATCCATAGGGTTTGAGAGGGATCTTGGAGATTCGGGCACCTGGGTTGTTCTTGCCTTCACCCGATCTACTGTTTGGCATGTTTACCGGGGTGATTGGACATCTTTGACAGTTGGGTCGAATTATTGAGGAGGTTCAACATTCCAGCAGGACGTGGCATCATTCAGTTAGGGCTTTGGCACTTCATACGACCGGATCTACTCTTGTCTTGATCTTCATTGAGTATTCAGCCTTTAGGAGGCTTGTGGTCTTCTATTGGAGCGTTTTGTAGCAGCTCCTATTATATTATTGGATCCATCTGTTGAGTTTTCCAGATCAACATCTTCATTGTAGCAGGTTTTTCTATTCATGAATAAAATCAGATTTGAGATGTTTTGGCTTGTCTATCATATTGCATATGGTTGAGGTATGTTCCATGGTTGCATCTTCTTGTTTATTGTTGCAACACATATATATATCATCAACTAAAACCCTAAGGCTGAAATCAAGAGGCCACCCTGCAAGTAAACACATCTAAACAAGTAGATCAGCAAAGTGTTTGATGAAATGCCACAACCAGAAAGGTTTTAAAAGACACCCAAAATCGTGATGTTCCTTGCATATTGGCTTGGGACCTTTACATAACCCTGTGTTGACCGCCCATTTAGCACCGGTGATCAACTCATGTGCCATGAAGAGATGTATCGTCAGATGCAGAATGGTTGAAGACCTTTGGTTCTACAGGGCTGTGTTTGGCCCAACACTTATTTTTGTAATTGGAATTTCCGCACCCCCGCGTGGGTTAATAATGTAATAAGTTTGCATGAGTCATGTCTAGGTCAATTACCTTGGGATCGGTTCATTGGGAGAGTTTCGTTCACCGAGGGTTTTTTATCCTTAGGATATCAGTGGGTTTTTCAGCCTTACTGATTTCCCTTGAGTTTTTCCCTCACACTTTACATATGTTTTCCAAAGTGGTGAACGACGTTCCAGTGTGCTTATGTTTTGGTAACTATATAGGGAATTCATTGTAAATGACCATGCAAGACATCTTAGAAAGTTTCGCGGAATTTCGTCGAGTCTAGGTTAAATTTTTTTAATTAATTAATTTTTAATTAAATTTCCCTAAGTTTGGAAGTTTAATTATTTAATTAATTAATTATTTTTGAGCAATAATTGTAAAAACTGGATCCTTGGACTTTTGATAGGGGTATTTGTGCTCAAAAGAAATGGAATAGCACCTCCTACATCCTTGGACCAAGTTTCAGCTCGATCGGACAACTTTAGCCATGGGTTAGTCCACCTAGAGTGTCAGTCAGTCTATAACAACAATTTTAATTGCTAAGTCCAAACATGGCAAAATTGTGAAAATTGTAATAATGAGTTAGATGATGTGAAATGTTGAAATGATGGTTAGAGAGAGACCTCCTAAGCATAATCTTAGCCTCCCTACCCTTTTCAACCTTGTCTAACCCCTTTTCCAACCCCCACACTCAAAAGTTGCGCCCCCCTAGGGGCATTGACGTTTTTCACTTTTTGATTTAATTGTGACATTGGTGTGGCCCCCTCTCCTAAGTTTTCACTTCATTTAACCTTCTTATCACCCCTAGAGGTGATCCCCCTTACTCCACCTTACCCATACTTGAGTTTGGGTTAATTTTTGACCAAAGGGAGCGCTCTCCAAGAGAGTTACGCCCTCCTTTTCCTCTCTCCAATGAAAGTTACGTTTTTAATTAAAATGTGACTCTTCACCTTTCTTTGGCACGGATCCCATGCCTTTCCCTCACCCTTTGTGTAATATCAACACCTCACACCTTTTCCTCAACTCTCATCTCTTCTCCTCATCCCAAGAGGTGCACCCTCCCTCACCTTGAAACTCAACAAATAATTATTAAATAATTATTTGAGCCTTTTCACCTTCCATGGCACAAATCCCACACTTCCTACATACCATTGGATCTAGCTAATTTATTTTTCTATTTTTCTACACCCTAGATCTATTGTGCATGCCCTAGGAAGTGCGCCCTAGCCTAGAGATCTACTCTATTGCTTGGTGGTGGACACTTGGCTTAGATCCAGGAGGGGTAGGTTTGCCTCTCCAAGTATAAATAGATCTCTTTTCTCTCTCCCAACCTACCATATCTTGAGCTATTGTTATGCTACTTGATTTTCCTCTCTCTCTCTTGTCATTTCATACATTCTCATTTCATTCTAGTTCTTAGGTTTTGGAGTATTCCTCTCCAAGATCTACTTCTTTGGTAATAAGATTCAAGAAGCTTTGGAGGACAACAAGAAGGGTAACGCGTATGCTTGCTTCTCTTATGCATATGGAGGTAACTTTGTTGTGTTTTCTTTTATGGATCATGCTATATTAGATCTTGGATAAAGTGTTATCTAGGTAGGTTAGATGGTGTGTATGACCTTTTTTCCTATGAATCTTGATGCATAACTTAAATTGAAGTGTCGTTTATGTTTATTGCATTAACATTTTATCTAGTATTGGCTTGATCTTGAAGGAAGATTGCAGGTTAGCTTTCAAGGTCTCATTGGGAAGACCTTCTAGAAGGGAAGGGTCTCTTGAGGCTTCACATACTTCAACCATCTTGATTATTGCCTTGCTCTATTATTTACTATACATTCACCCCACGTTTCAGCTAGCATACATTGTTTAGATAGGTCAATAATATCTTAAAATTATATCTTGTCTTGTGGAAAGTCCTTGTCCCAAAAGGGCACGGTTTTCCTTAACTTTGTTTGGTTGTATGTAGCCATCCTAGCAAGAAGACCTTGCTGTTTTAACAGGTACATCAGATCTGATAGGAGGCTCTTGGCTGCCCCAAAAAGACACATACAACACTCAACAACCCCTTGGGGGAACTTGGTAGCTATTTCTTACTCTCTAGTCTTCTTTCTAGCTCAAGTAGTGCATTTTTCTTCTTGTTTGCTTGTTAGATTGGGCTTGAGGTGTAAGAGGGGAAGTGGTACGGCCTCCCCTCTTCTTCAAGCTTGTGGGTAGGCTAGGACGTGGGTAGATCTAGCTTGCTTTAGTTTTTGTTGAGTTTTTCTTCTAGCTTGGCCGTGAGGTTTAGAAGGTGTGGGCACCTTCTCAACCCCACGTGGGTAGTGTTTGATTGCTTGTAGATCTAGCTTGCTTCTTAGTTTGCTGTTTCGGTTTACCCTCTTGCTATCTCATCTATTGCTAAGTTATCCTAATAAATAAGATCTAAGAAAAACACCCTAATAAACTAAGACAAGATAACTAATAACCTACCTAGTTGGGTGAGAAACCCCCAAAGAGGTAAGAATAAGTGCTAAATCTTTACTTTCTCATGCTATGTGATTGATCTAAGTGGATTTATGTTCTTTATGTTTATGCTTTAGATCAGATCTCACACCTTAAGCCCATTGGGCAACACACTTAATATCTATATTGCTCTTGTTTAGTTTACTTTTATTCAAGCTCTTAATTTCTTTTTAAGCACATATCTTAATCTCATGCTTAATATCTCTTGTGATGCTTAATCAATAAGTGGTTTTTTTTTCATTGCTTAATATCTCTTGATAGCCACGTCTTGGGCTTGAGTTCTCTTGAATGGTTTAACTTGGCAAACACATTAAATTTTCTTCTCATCTCAGAAGGCAAGTTGTTCTTGCCATTGGATCTATGGTATCTAATCAACTAATGTGATGTGCATGTGATAAATCTATCCATCTCTTTAAGCCTTGTATCTCATTTGTTTCTTATCTGTTGATGTACTTCATGGTAAAGCTTTAACAACACATTTTTTGAGCAATTTCAGTTTCGGCCATCTCATTATTTTGCACTTTTAAAGCACTTTAAAACTTTCAAAACACTCTTATAATCACCTAAAAGTCTACCCAACTGTTATATATACTTAATAGACTATTTTAGGGTACCTTAGACCACCATCTCCACCATCTAAAACGGGTTTGAGGAAAACAACGGAGGGTAGTGGTAGGGGACTGTCCCGTGGCACTCCAGGTGGGTGTCCTCTTCGGGAAGTACTCTTACTGTCAGGGCTGACTGTGGAAGCTAGGGTGGGCCTCGTTGCCTTACTATCTTGAGCACCCGACAATTATTTGGCAACAAGAGGAGGAGGCTTTGGTGAAAGCCAAATAAAACTTAAAATCCTTAAGAAAAACCTAACTATTAAACCCTTGGCCACATCTAATAATACTTGGGGGGCTTAATAGCAAAGAGTGTAGGTTGTCTTCATTTCTTCATAGTAGTTGTCTTGATAATCTTGTTGATGAAGTAATATGTTGATGATCTAGTGTAAATGATGATGTGATTGATGCTTTGATCTTCTCCCTCCTGCACACATTGAAAATATACTTGGTTAGATTTGCTTTGTATAAATTGTAATCTATTATTCTTTTAGTTGTAAATCTTGTAAGTAAATGTATATGATATTCTTTCATTGAGTTATTCTTTATTGTAAATTTGTAACTTGTGATATTTTGTAAAGAACCACCCCTTAACATAGTTGACCCCTTTGCCCAATTTATAGGCACTAGTCTTAGTTGACCTAGGGAAGGGACTTGCTTGTCATGCTAACCCTTGCATATTGCATGGTTGCCTTAGCATCTTAGGATTAGAATCCCCTCTAACCTTAACCAATTAAAATTAACTCCTAGAATCTAACTTAATTCATCTAGTAACTAAGGNTCTTAGGATTAGAATCCCCTCTAACCTTAAGAAATCAAAATTAACTCCTAGAATCTAACTTAATTCATCTAGTAACTAAGGTCTACCCCCTTTGGCTTCTCTAGGAGTAAGCCTAGACGGAAGAGGTTCCGGTCAAAGTGACAACGTGGGCTGTGAACCTAGGCATTGTGCCTCCAAGGACACACTAAGTGAGCCGAACTCAAGCTCACGTTTGCAAGTGTGTATAAGGACGGCAACATGGATCTCAAATGGATGTGTCCTCACCCGAAATGTACCTATCTCCACAATCCATGAGTATATGCTCAACTGTCTTAGCATGAGCAATCAAGGAGCTCACCAAAGATGGTGGCTCCTGCAACACATGTGCATCCTAAAAAATCTCCGTGTCATATCTCCCTACAATCACCTGTAAGTCTAAATGACCCTCATTCTCACCCATCACATGAGGCTATTCCATCAATTCGACAATGTCCCTGACAACCTCCCAAGAGAAGGCTGATGTATATGATTGATTGTCTACTGAAATGGATGAAAGAGATGCCTGACTCAACTCCTCCCGAAGCTTCTCTACCTGTAACTCATATTTTTGAAGGACCATTTGTGTGCTCTCCAAGGAGTCCTATGTGTTCACTAGCTCACGGGTAAGTCTGTCTACGTAATGCTCTTTCCCTTCCAATGCACCCTGGTACACGCCACCCACTGCGAGAAGATAATCCCTATCTGCGAGAAGGTGTAGGTAGTTAGATCTAGTCACTACCATGGCCTCCTTGAGTGTAATGAAATCCGCAAGGGAAAGATCTCCCAAGATGTCCTGCGCCATAGTGGCCCTCCTACAAAAATCAGCCACCAATATATGTGTGATCTAGGTGTCTCATGGTTGCCATAATCATGTCCTCGCGAACCTTCAGTTGCCCTGTCAAATGGTGTGACTCACACGAACAAACATTCACATAATGCTGAAGTGCAACCTCGTGACTCCTGCTACCAAGGTCAACTGTGGTATCCTCATCAGAGTACGCCCCAACATCTGTTGTACCACTCTGCCCAACATCACTCAAAAAAAGCTCCCGAGAAATGAGTTCCATCTCCGTAGCTGACCCATGTGAACAAACCTCCTCAAAACAAACTACCTCTCTCTCATCTCTGATACACATCTCCTAAGAAATGAGGTCAACCTCACAAGGTATCTCATTTGTTGCCAACTCCTCCTCACACAGATCCTCATCATCATGAGCATCACTAATAAGGTATGATGTGGAATCCTTAACATTGGTTGATGGGGACTGTTATCGCGAAATTTGTACTTGTCTCAAAGGAAAAGGCTAAAGGAGGGAAAATTGGCTTAACAGGAGGCTGTCCTTGTTGAAATGATGTAACTGCGAAGAGCATTCTTATTATTATTTTATTCATTGGATTAAATCCCCATTGCGGATTAATCATGTCATTATTATTATTATTGTTATTGGATTAGTCCCCATTGTGGATTAATCATGTCGGTAATTGTATAAGGATCAAATCCCATTTTGTGGATTGGTCATCAGACAATTACAAAGGGAAGAATAAGAAGTCGGCCCCAACAGTTACTATTGAAGACCCATAATTAATTAAAGGTGAGTTTACCCACCCAGAGTGAGAGGTCGGCCTTGCCAGTGGTGCCCTTTCACACGTGCCA
>SNQJ01S0305705.1:0-10156 GCA_010110895.2 Picea sitchensis | reverse complement strand
TTCGCCACGTGTCCGGACAAGCGGACGGTTGAGATCTTATCGCTATATCGCGTATCGCGATTTCGTGAGTTGAGAGGTCCTGTTGCAATGTCTTTGAAAACCACGAACTCCGAAATGCCGATATGACGATGCGTTGATCTGCTGCCACCTATCCTCTGAAATGGACGGCTTTGATCGTTTCGGGATTTCGCGATTTCGCGTATCGGAGTTTTTGGAGAGCAGATTCTTTCGCTCGTCCAACTCCCGATTCCCGATTTTGTGATGGAATAGGATCTCGCCATGTGTCTCTTGACGGACGGTCAAGATGAGGTCGGGATTTCTCAAGTGAAAAATTCTCCTGTGCACTCCAGACGACTAACCGTCGTGCACCTTCTTGCTGATCCAACGACTGTCGATCCTCTGCGCAAGATCTGACGGATGAAATGCTTTCGCCTGTTCCGCGCTCTCCTGGTCCCTTCTGGACTGGTTTCCCGCCCTGGAACCATTCGCAGGATGAATTTCACGGCTTCAATGGCTGTTCTTTGTGCCTGAGATGCGTTCTATCCTGAATTTAACGAAATTTTCTCCTGCGGAAGAAAAGATTCATGAATGTTTCAAAGATTTGAAATAATTTCACGGTTTCTTCGTGATCTGCTACAATCTTCGACAGATTTGAGCTATTCTCAAAAATCTTTAAACGATTCAGCCTTCTGCTTGAATCTTTAACGAATTGAAGTGAAATCTTCAAATTCTTTTAAACTTCTTTCGTTCTGCAGCTCTTCTGCGTCAATCTTTGACGGTTCTTTGAGAAAATTGTGCAGGTTTCTTCTTCTGTGATCTTTGCTTCCTCCGCTAGCTTCTCACGGTGATCTTTAAAGAGTATTGCAGACAGCTTTCCAAGCCTTGTGAAAAAACTGTGTCCCGTGCTCTCAAGATGTGTGTAAGCTCTGTGCTGTGAGGATCGTGTTGCTCTCCCAACTGTGTGAAGAGGCTTACTGCTGAAGCTTTGATACCATGATAAATTGTGGAGAAAAGAGAAATGCAGAGAGAAAAGAATAGTATATTCAAATGTATGAAGAAGTACAGAACAGAACTGAAGAGATGCCAACAATAGGAAATAGCTGAGCTTATATATGCTCAAGCAAGACGGAATTAGAAAGTACAACTGTCCAGTACAGCTGGCAGTGTACGGTCATACTATTGAGGGTACAATATATTTAACAACCCTTACCCATATAATGATGGAAATGGCATTTTTTTAGCAAACTGAGGGTTTGTTGGTCGAAAAATCCATTGTTGTGGGATTGGAAGCAAAACCCTTCTGTAGAAATTATCCTTCCTGCAAGTAAGAAAGGAAACACATAGGGTAAATAATTTCAAACCTACAAACCACTTTTAAAGAAGTTACAAGTTCTAATTTCTGTAAACAGAAAAAGGGAAAGACTAAAATAATAACCAAACACGCAGGCATATTCACCATATAATACTGGGTTGTGTGTAGGCAGCGTGTCCACCAAACATCGACACAAGGTTTCTTGGGTTTGGATACCTGGAATGCAGGTGGGAATGTGTGTGTGCGTTAAACGTTACATAGGCTGAGAAAATTACTCACCAGTGCATTTTTTCATATGAATAGATAGAGTGAGGAAGCTCTCCGACAACCATAGAAGGGTTCTTCTGGTCAACACCTACAATAAAATGAAGAAGAGGCAAAGCCTCGATGATTGAGAGAGTACCTTTATTGCAACCCTAACTGTATGACAATTTGAGTAATGGCCATTAATGGCGCTAACACTAATGATAGGTAAGCCTATGTTTTTAGTTATTACACCCTCCATGACTGATCAAATGGCGAGGTTTTGACGTGGTGTATTATCCCGATGTAACATAAATCACATGGTCCTCGCACCATTAAACAAGTAAACTAATAGTGGTAGGTAACCGAGAACATGTGGAGTATGAGTGAGTTTATTTTTCTGTTACAACAAGGAAGGCTAATGCACCATACCCTATGACCATATAGTTTGGCATTGAACAACTGAACATAAGAGTTGATACATTGGTGATATTTTGTCTAAGTATTAAATAGAGAACTATATATTAAGTTTTGTTAGGGAAGTTGTGAGGAAGTCATATTGAACAAGAATTAAAACCCTTGTAAAGGGATATTGATGCAGGAGCATCGCCAACAAAGAACGAGAGGACGACAGCGAGGCGCACAAATTTTGAAGAAGTTTGAATTTTGAAGAATGTATATCACGTAAATATTTTGAAAAGATTTTGAAGAAGTTTGAATTTTGAAGAATGTATATCACGTAAATCTTTTGAAAAGAGATTGTAATTAAAGAACATATTAAATGTTGTAGAGCTGGATGGTTCATGAAGACATTGGAGAATGTATTTTCTTTTAATGTAGCAGAGTGCAGTATACATTCGATGTTTTCAATATGATCGACACAAATATTATTGTAATAAATATTAGTAGTTGATAGATTTTAATTCAATAAGATAGCTTCAGAGTAGTTGGAGGGAAGAAATCGAAGAGCCCTCTTGTATAAGGCTTTGTATTGTTGTCGAGAGAAGGTTCTTCAATCTATTGTATAGGTTACCATTGTAGTAAAGGTTGTTGGCACTCTAGTTATCAAGATCCATTTCCATTGTAGTAGAGAGCGAAGAGCTACCGAGAAGCGGTGTATGAACATATATAATTTTTAGTTGATTGAATATAACAAAAGAGCGTTTTCCAAAATGTATGGTGTTGATGCATCTATCTGAATGAGTGAATGGTAGACTTTCTGTTTATTTTCAATTATCTGTTGTTTCTTGTTCTTGAATTTATGCATGCATTTACATGGCTAGATGTATGAATTTGTGAGATTCTTAATAAGTTTGAATTGTTTCTCTTCTATGAGCGAATGAAAGTGTGCATAGTGTTTGAAAGGAGTGTGTTGACAGAGTCTGTTTCGACTCGTAAGATCATAATAGATAGTGTAAACCTTATGCGTGCAAAGTGTGCAACGATAGAGTCCATTTTGACTCAGAAATTTTTGGAGAGATAACTTAAGAGAGTTTATCTGCAAGGAGTGTGTGATTGAGTCTTCTCACTCAGAAGATAGAGGGGAGTATCTAAAGTTTCCCATATAGTGGATGGATTTCAGAGGAGAACCTGTCGTGGGGCATGCACAGGCTGAAGCTCAACTGAGTGTTGACAGGAGTATCCCAAAGGAGCAAGTTCAGGAGGGAGAATGGCGAGAAATCGTCTAAGGAAGGATCCCTTTGAGATTTCTTCGATTTTATCACAAGAAGAGACCCATCCAAAGGGTATCAGAATCATTCTAGACTGTCATATATGGGAGGAGTTGCTCGAAGTTCAATCGTGAGGTATTTCGAAAATCGGAGTTCACGACATTTCGAAGAATTTAAAGGTGAGATTGTCAAAGACGCAAACCTGGGAGGGGACATGCGACAGAAGATTAGAGAATCCAGGAATCAGAGATTCGGAGGAAGTAAGGGTGGATTAAATGAAGTTTTGTGAAGTCCCAAAGCCCAAAACATAGTTGGACCGTCAAATTTGGGGAGACACATGGCAGAGACCCGTGAGTTCAAGAAAATTGATTTAGGAAAGAAAAAGAGGAGGAGATTGCAGAATTGTCAAATCCTGAAGTGGAAAAGGGTTGACCCGAGGTCATTATATAGCATGTGGTCACATAACAGAGAAATATTCTAGCGCAAGACTAGTACTCACAAATCAGTGTCACTAAACATCAAAAAGAGGAATTGTAAGTGATCTGAACTTACATGCGACATCAAGGGGATTTGTGTGAGTGTGTAAATAGATTAGGGCTAGTTGAAGGCCCAAAGAAGTAGTTCGTTTCAGCGAGTTTGAATATCTAAGGCTAGGAGGTCGCAAAATCCCCAGGAGAGAAGGGGGTTGTGTACACCAAATGGTATCAAGAAGATACAGAATTGACTTATTTAGGTAAAGGAGATAGAGAATTAGGTTGGTATCATAGAGTGGCATCAGATATGTCAACACAATGCTAGCTAGGAGATGTCTGGGGCCTCCCGTAGAAAATAGATCTATGGAAAGGGAGATGAGAGAACTATGTGCAAGGGTAGATTCCATGGAAATAACACATAGGAGAGGACTCGATGCTAGAGATGTCATCGATGCAAAAAATGAAGAAGTGGAAGTCGAAGAAGTTGTAGCAGAGGATGTTGTGGAATAGCACTTGTTGAAAGTGGTTGTTAAGTTGGGACCTAGAGAAAATATATATATCCCAATGTATGAGGGTAGTTTGGACATCGAATAATTGCTTGATTGGATATGAGCAATGGGAAATTATTTTGATTATGAAGATGTCGATGAAGAGAAAAGGGTAAAACATGTTGTCACCAGGTTGAAAGGGCATGAAACACTGTGGGGGGATGAATTGTAGGCTGACAGGAGAAGTAAAGGAAAACAAAATATCAAGAGTTGGGATCGAATGGTAGCCAAGATAAAGGAGAAATTCATACTCAAGGACTATCAGATAAATCTGTTCAGGATATTGCAGAACCTAAGATAGAAAGGGATAACTATGAAGGAGTACATAAAGTAATTATACATACTGAACATAAGGGATGGAAAAAAAGAGAGAGACAAGGAAAACATTTCCAAGTACATTAACGTCCTCAGATATGAAATCTAGGACAAAATCAACATGATGACCATAAAGATAGTGTAGGATGTGTACCAGATTGTGCTGAAAGAAGAGGATAATTTGGCTAGGAAGCAAAGTCAACAAAACAAAGGTTTAAGATTAAACAGAGGAAAAGGAGTTTCCCATGACAAGGCACAAAAGCCCAAAAGTGAGATAAAGAAACCACACAGTCACTCTAAGAGAGGAGGAAGTTCCCGAGGAAGGCAGAGTGGTGGTATAAAATATTTCCCTAGAGGAAGAGGAAGAGGTAGAGGAGGTCAGATAAAGTGTTATGCATGTGGAAAGGTAGGACACATTTCTTGGGAATGTCATGAGAGAAAGAAGTAAGGAGGTTAAGATCACATTTCGGAGGCGCAGAAGCGAGATGTTGAGGTAGAAGGTGTAGAATATGGGAGATATTTAATTATGGAGAAATTTCTCTTAAAGCCAAAGCCAGAAGTTGAAAAGTTGGCACAGAGGAACAGTTTGTTTAGGACAACTTGCAAGACTAAAGACAGAGTATGCAAGGTGATATTTGACAATGGGAGCATAAATTAGTATCCACAAAGATAGTGGAGAAGTTAGAGTTGGAGATGACTTTACATCCAATGTCATATAAAATCTCATGGTTGCAAAAAGGCCATCAGGTAACAACCACTAAACAATGCCCAGTTGAATTTAAGATAGGAGGATATAGAGATGAAATTCTATGTGATGTGATTCCCATCGATGTATGTCATGTTTTTTTGGGAAGACCATGGAATTTTGACATGAATGTCATTCACGATGGGAGAAGAAATACTTATACTTTAGAGAAGAATGGTAGGAAACATATGTTACTTCCAATTGAATAGAAGTAAGTAAAGGAAGAAGCCAACACAAGCATACTTCTCATGAGTGGGAAGGAACTCCTGAGTGAAGTCAAGAAGGAACATGAGATGTAGTTTGTTGTGGTGAGGAAACCCAAAGTTGTCCTTACAAGTACTTCTATGGATGATTTTCTTGAATAAGTTCAAGAGTTGTTGGAGAATTTTATTTAGATAGTAGTGGATGAGTTTCCTAACTCATTTCCACACATCAAAAGTATCAACCATCATATTGACTTGATACCGGGAGCAAGTTTTCCGAACAAAGAAGCATACAAATCGACACCTCAAGAGAATGAGGAGGTGAAAAGACAAGTTCAGGATCTATTAGACAAAGGTTTGGTCAGGGAAATATTCATTCCATGCGCGGTACCAAATGTGTTAAGTCCAAAGAAGGATGGAGGATGGAGAATTTCTATAGACTCAAGGGCCATAAATAAGATCACCATTAGGTACATATTTCCATTGTCGAGGATGGATGACTTGATGAATTTTTAAGTTGGGAAAACTATTTTTCAAAGATAGATTTTAAAAGTGGATATAACCAGATCAAGATGAGAGAAGGTGATGAGTGGAAAAAAACCTTTAAGAAAAATGAGGGATTGTATGAATGGCTTGTTATGTCGTTTGGCTTAACAAATGCTTCGAGTACTTTTATGAGGTTGATGAATGAAGTGTTGAAATATTTTATTGGAAAGTTTTTGATTGTATATCTGCATGATATATTGGTCTTCAGTAAAACTGAAGAAGATCATTTGAGGCACTTGACATTAGTAATGAAGAGGTTACAATGAGAGAAGTTGTTGATCAACTTAAAGAATTCCTCTTTCATTCAGACAAAGCTCATTTATTTATGTTTTTTTATCTCTTAGAATGAATTGAGGATGGATCCCAAGAAGGTGAAAGAAATCAGAGAATGGTTGTCACCAAGGATTATATTTGAGGTAATAAGATTCCATGGATTAGAAAGTTTTTACCAAAATTTCATCTGAAATTTTAGTGACATTGGCGCACAAATGATACATACAGTGAAGAAAAGATATAATTATTTCAAATGGATAGAAGAGGCTGAGAAGGGATTCAACATATTGAAGGAGAAGATAACAAAACAATCGATTATGGTATTGCCAGATTTTGGGAATACATTTCAGGTGAGATGTGATGTCAGTGGAATTGCAATTGGAGCGGTCTTAAGCCAAGATAATAGGTATGTTGCATACCTCTTTGAGAAGTTGAACGATGCTAAGAGAAAATACTCCACGTATGATAAATAATTCTATGCCATAATTCAAACCTTGAATAAGTGGAGGCACTATCTCATTCCAAAGGAGTTTGTTTTATATAGCGATAATCAAGCTTTACAATTCATAACTAGGCTAGAGAAATTAAACCATAAAATCTATCCACTTAGCATGTCTCTGGTTTAATTTATCTAGTCTAGTTATGAATTGTAAAGATTGATTATTGCTATACAAAACAAACTCCTTCTGTAATGACCCTCCTCGTTACGACAACAACTCTGATAACAGGTGCAATTTTTTTATTTTTTTTTGTTTAAGGTGTGTGCGCGCGTGAGAAGTAACAGTAACACATGACTCTACGACGCCACTCGACAACCGACAAGACACAACCAAGGTGTTCATCAGAAGAAGACTGAGGGAACACAACGGGTAACTGCAAGCAATAGCGACCATAGACACAAGGCGCACAACGCAAACATTTAACGAACATACTGGGTTATGCACAGTTCAAACGCAGAGGGAAGGATCCATAGTAGTAGATCTTACTATTTATGCACCGGAAACAGGGTGTTTAATCTTAGTTCTCTGCTCTGGAGAGAGAGAAGGTCAGATAGGCTCCTGGCCGACTGCTCAGGAAGAAACTAGTAGTCTCCATCAAGTGTGTCGCAAGAGTGGAACTCTGCCTTTAAAGGGCCCGAGACTCTTGATACGGCACAGGATCCTTTACACAAAAATAATCACACACACATGCTTATATACTAGGCTACAAGGAGGTGTCTACATCTCGCCCGACACAAGCATATCAAGCAATGCAAGACAACCTAGTACAACAAAATAAATGGAAAACCTCGACCTATATGGAAGACGCAATTCAGAAGGACTCCTACAACAACCACACATAATTAATTCATGCAACGGGCTAACACCACAGGGTCCACAACCTAAAGATTTTGAAACAAGAAAGGGATGGAGGTTCCTTACACATAATTACCCATTAAAAACATAATTTCTCCAAGAAGTTTACTCCCCTCCAAGTGACATCCAAAATATCTAGGTGATGGCCCTTAAACCACCTATTCATAACCCTATGCTAGGGATTTTTAACCACCTACTCCTGAACCTAGAGTGATACAATCTTTAATTCAACATTTGTATTCATGGTCAAGAGAGAATATAATTTTTCTCTTATAATAAAGGAATATGTTTACTACCATTATTTATTTATTTATTTTCTTTTTACATCCCACCATATTCCATAGATCCAAGGTTGCTATTGTTTGCATGGCACCAATAAAAATATAACTTGTCGTCCGTTTATAATGCTAATATAGTTATATATATATATATTAACCAACATTGAGTGATGAAGTGAATTTATATCATATAATTCATAATTTATAGTAAGGATTCCAATTACCAAAAACTTAATAAATTAAAAAGTGTTGTTAAGAACTAACTTCTATATGTGAAAATAAACATCAAAATTAGAATGAGTCAACAAATTTAGGAATTAAAACCTCCGGCAAGAGTTATCGCTTTCAGCGTCTATACTAAACCATACAATGCTCTACGTTACAACAACAGTCCCTCAAGACAGAATTAGCAATACCATTAATATTATAATCAAATGCAACTGAAGGATAATAATTTACCTACGCCAGGCTTCTACCCATTACTATACCAATTTGCATTATTAAAGAAAATAAAATTTCAGTCAATAATCAAATGCATCGGAAAGACAATAATTTACAAACGCCAGGCTTCTACCCATTACTATACCAATTTTCATTATTAAAGAAAATAAAATTTCAGTTAATAATCAAATGCATCGGAAGACAAGAATTTACATACGCCAGGCTTCTACCCATTACTATACCAATTTGCATTATTAAAGACAATAAAATTTCAGTCAATAATCAAATGCATCGGAAAGACAAGAATTTACATACGCTAGGCTTCTACCCATTACTATACCAATTTGCATTATTAAAGACAATAAAATTTCAGTCAATAATCAATAAAATAACAATATCCTGTTCATTTAGGGTTACCATATTCGTGCATCCCGCAGGGAATTCGTCCAAGAAAGGAAATAAATTCTGACGATGGTAGCTTGACACCCCCACAAGGAGCGTTCGACTCGATGAGAAGGGCGCTACCCAAGGAAAACGTTGTTTGGGAAACGCGTGCCGATCTCGGAGGAGATATAACTCTGCCCTTCGGTCTCCTCGCCCAGGCCATGAATGAACCTTCTCGACAGACAAGATTTCGTGAGGAAGCTAGACGACCGTTACCCCACGCGGCATACAGATAAAATTAACAGAAAACAATTTAGGTGGTTGGGATCGCGTGGTTACCATGCCCTACGCCCCAAATCACAAGGGCTCACAAATCAACACCAAGGTAATAAACAGGAAAAAGAAAACAGAGATTAGGGGTTGGCTAAGCGAGTAACTTGTTGCAGCCATCACAGAGGCACAACAGGAAGAAGGAAAAAGGGTCAACGAGCATACCCATGGCAACGCCAACGCAAAATACACATGGTGTAGAACACAGTAAAAACACAGAAATAAAGCGCGCATAAAAGAACGCAGACTGTAAATAGATACGCACACAGTAATTTATAAACGAAGTGACAACAGGTGATAAACGAAATGCCCCAAACAAAAACGAAATGCCCACAGGAAAGTGAAAATGCCCATAGTGAAGTAAGACGCCCACGGCAAAAAGAAATGCCCTTGATATTAAGTCTGGTTTAATAATTCAGACTATGAGTGAGGTAAAACACAACTTGCCAATTATAATTTCATTTCGCAGACCGAGTTTATTGTTTGGGTTAATTTTCGAGCGCCTGTAAACAAAATACGTTTGCCATCTAAAATTTTATATCGCATACAGGTTTTATTAAATGGGTTAAATTTCAGGACACCGGCGAAATATATAAAACACCCCAGGCACCAATGGAATCGCCCACCGAAGTGGAAAAAAAAAACGAAATGCCAGAACAACGATAACCATTGAAACTAAGTTTATAAAGAAAGTTTTTACAGTAACCATGGATGCTACAAGTTTATACCATAACCCTTGGAACCACCGTTTGTACAACAACCATTGAAGCTGCAGTTTATATACTAAGTTATACAATAACCCTTGAAACCACAAGCTTATACAATAACCATTCTACCCTACAAAATAGAGGAGTGTACCTTCCTTATTGCCCGCTTGATGACGTCCGTGCTCTCCGCGTTGCTCCTGCTCCGTGCCGCTCCCGCTAGCCGACCATAGAGACTACACCAGTACCTCCCAGCCAAACACTAGGGGTACTCTGCTTCCCCCTCAGCCCCCCGAGCCGCAAAGGGGCCACACACAGTCCAGATAGTATACCTAT
>SNQJ01S0305702.1:0-10156 GCA_010110895.2 Picea sitchensis | reverse complement strand
TAAGAGAAAATGATAATCCTACTCCATTTCTTTAACATAAGAATAAATCTACAACCATTTGACTTACATATTCATGACCATTATAGACTCATGACTCTCTCTACCAAGTTTCTCAAACTCTCAAGAAGTAACCTAGACAATATTACATAATTCCATATTTATAGACATCTACAACATGTAAAACCCTCATTAGTGGCGCTCAAAATAGTTATAAATCCATGAATATGATTGGTTGCGATCCCATGAATATTGAGATTCTATTACAGTTTTTGACCACCACTCAAATACTAGTCGACTATGAACCAATCGACTACTAGTTAGATACCAATCGACCATCTACTCAATCTCCAATCACTCATACGTTTTACCTCCAGTTGGATACCAATCGACTTATCTAGTCAACCTCTAGTTGGAATTTCTTTTTGACCATATATCAACCATATACTTGACTTAACCATCCAATTGATTCATCTCCCAGTCAATCATCCTCAACTAGCTAGTTAGTTAGACCGAGTTTCTACTACAAAGAATGTACCAACCTAACATTCTCCCATTTATTTTATTCTTTGCAGAAGTAGGAAAACCTAAAGTTTGTTCACTGATCCAGGGAAACAATTCCCATTACCTCTATACACCAAGAGAACTTCACTGTACTCATAGACTTGGTCAAAGAGCTTGCAATGTTTTCCAAATTGTCTACCTTCTCCAACATCACCTTCTTGATTTCCACCATGTCTCTCATGAAATTTTATTATACATCAATATGCTTCGTCCTGAAATGATAAGATGGGTTCTTTGCCGAGGAAATTTCACTATGACTATTGCAATTTATCCTCACGGCTTGTTGTTCAAACCCAATCCCTAAACACATTCTATGCAACCAAAATAATTCCTTGCTTGCATGGGTGGCTGCCATGTATTCAACTTCTATTGTTGGAAAGGCTACAACTGCTGTCTCTTACTCATCCAATTGATTTCTCCACTAAACATCTTCAACACATATTTGTTGGTCGATCTTCTTCGATCAAGATCTCCAGACTAGTCAGTGTCGATAAAGACATGTACATTCAATTCTCTGTCACTTTTAGGTTTCCCTCAAGTGGTAACATATTGCATACTCGGTTGTGTCACAAAAGTACTTGAACACTCTCTTAACAATAGACCAACTCTCTTTCCTAGGTGTCGACATGTACTTGCTCAATAATCCCACTACATGGGAAATATTTAGTCGAGTAGAGACTATTTCAAACATCATAATACCAATAGGAATATCATAGGGAACACATGCCATGTCCTCTATTTCTTCCTGTTCTTTTGGAAATTGTCGAGTAGTTAGTTTTACCCCTATAGGAATAGGTGCCTTGATTGGTTTTCGCTCCTACATGTTGAAACATTTTAAGATAGTTTCAATGTACTTCCTATGATTTAGCCAATTTTTTCTAATTTCCCAACCTCTTTTAATATTCATTCCCAGAATGAAGTTAGAAGCACCGAGGTCCTTCATGTGAAACTTAGAGCATAGCTACATCTTCACCTCCTTTATAACATTCATGTTGTTTGCAACCAACAACATGTCATTGACATACAATGCTACATATATGAAACACTCACCTTTTTTCTTGGATTACATATAGTGATCATCCTTGCTTCTCACAAATCCTAAACTAAGTATGTTTGTGTCTAACTTTTGATACCACATAGTTGGTGATTGCTTTAGACCATAAATGGATCTCTTTATCTTTCACACCAACTCTTTCTTTCCCTTTACTACAAATCCTCCAGGTTGTTTCATGTAGATTTCTTCTTCTATGTCCCTATGTAGGAATGTTATCTTCACATCCATTTTCTCTATTTCAAGATCAAATGCTATAGCTAGATAGATTAGTCCTCTAATGGAAGTCAATTTTTCAACATGAGAGTAAATATCACCAAAGTCAACTCCTTGAACTTGGGAATACCCTTTCGCTACCAATTGAGATTTGTACTTCTCGAATTGACCTGCCACATTCAACTTTTTCTCGAACAACCACTTGCTACCGATGGGTTTCTTTCCATTAGGTAGCTTGATCAAATCCCATGTATCATTCTTATGCAAGGATTCCATTTCATCGATCATGGCATCCTTACAGAGTCTACCCTTTGTCGAGTCGACTATATCCGTGACTGATCCAGGATCATCATTAGTAGTAGATAACATAGAAGCTTAAATAAAATCAATTGGACTATACCTTTCATATTATTTCCTTCCTTGTCCAAACCTCCTTGCAACTGGAGTATGTAGTTCCACCTCATCATCTAATTCAATTGACCTATCTAAATCAGGTTCCTCATTCCTTAAGTCAAGCACATGTTTCTCTAGTTCTTTCTCCCTTTGAGCCTCTTCAATCTTGGAAGTACCTTTGACTTACTTTAATATCACATATCAATCATAAATTATTTTCCTTATCACCGAATCCCAAAACTTCTATCCTTTCATTCCATCCTTGTAACCAATAAAAATACACTTAACTTCCTCATTATCTAGATTTTTCCTCTTTTCCTTGGGAACATGCAAAAATGCATCACAACCAAACACTCTGAGATGTGAGAGAATGTTTCTTACTAAACCATACCTCATGTGGAGTTGATTCAACTAGCACCGATGAAGGAGATCTATTTACCATATAACAGGTAGTGTCGACTGCCTTTGTCTAGAATGCTTGTGCTATCCCAACACCACTAAGCATGATCCTTTCCTTTCCCATCAACATATTATTCATTCTTTCAACAAATCCATTATGATGAGGGGTGTACAAAGTGGTATTTTTTCATGCTATGCCACATTGCTTGCATAAATTCTCAAACTCCTTACCACATAATTCACCTTTGTTTCCAGTTCTCAACACCTTGATCATCTTATCTGTATGTTTTTCCACAAGATATTTAAACTCTTTGAACTTACCAAAAACCTATGATTTCTTTCTTAGTAAATACAACCATGTTTTCTTGGAGAAATAATTTATGAAGGAGAGATAATACAAATATCCTCCTAGTGATGGAACCAATACATGCCCAAAAACATCACTATGTATCAATTCCATAATCCCTTTTCCCCTTGTAGCACCGGATTTGAATCTCTCATGATTGTGTTTTCCATAGATGCAATGTTAATAGAAATCTACTTCCAAAGAAAAATTACAGAAATATACTATACCTTTGCTATGCATAGCTCAAAATCCCTTTTCTCCAATATGTCCCATCTCGTGGTTCCATAACATGGTCTAGTCGACTAGACAAGGAATAGCTGAGTCGGTCACAGTCGAGTTGACCTCAGAAATAGTTGCACTATTACATCTAGTCGAGTATACATTCCCCAACAACTTGTAAATGGTTCCAATCCGAACTCCTCTCATAAATACCATCGCTCCCCTGAACATTTTTCATGAATCCCTCTCAAATACAATTTTCATACTTGCATCACTCATTGTGATAACATATATTCGATTTCTTTCCAAACCTAGAATATGTAGAAAACTTGGAAGGGTTCTCCTCCTCCCATACTTTAGAATCATCTAAATATACCTTGTCTAACAGTCTTGGTTGTTGAATAGTCCCCTAAGAATACATATCCTCCATATTTTTCATATTCAAAGAACCATTCCCTTTGAGGTGTCATATGATGAGATGCACCTAATTCGATCAACCAAACTTCATGATCTGAATGTGTACTAGTCGATGCCAAATACATTTCTCCTCCTTCTTTTGAAGAAGTTTTTCTCTCAATCGAAATTTTCTCATCAGATCCTTGATTATTCTTAGTCACTTTTGACTTGCAGTCCCTTTTGTAATTCCCATATTTACCACACTTCCAACATCTTCTTATTGATTGAAGTCTTGTTTACGTGTGAAGTTTTTATGCATAAGCAAGATTTATAGTGAAAGGATTTTAGTCATGACCATGTCCTACAATTTATATATATATTCAATAAACTATTATTAAGATTGAATTGAATGTTTATGCTCAATTCATTTTCATGCTCAATGTATTATATTTATTTTAAAGTTGGATTCACTAAAGCAATGCCCAACTAGTCACTTTCTCTCTATTTTTGAACGACAATGACTTCTTTACTCACTAATTGTATCCACAATTATTTATTAGCTTCTATTTTCTTATACCATCCACTATAAACTTTATTCTTTGTTCTATAAGAATCCATGCCCAATCAATTAGACCTATGATATATAAAGTTACAACATTATTGTTCCAGTTTGCTTTTATCATTATTTTCAACACTATTTAACCTTTCCGTCAACATTTAAATATGGCATTTGTGCTTAATGATATAAATTGTTTCTTAATGACAGTGAGAAACCAATTTATATTTGTCTTTAAGGAATCCCCCTCTGGTCTAAGAGCTAGCTTGTATATAAAGTTGGTTTAATATGTCTTTACATGGTTTCTAAGAAGCTAAGAATCATCTCAAGTTACAACATCTTTTTGGCGTTGTTTCCGGGGAATGAAGGTTCAAACTATTTTCCCTGGGGTATGATAAAGATTAAATCTAATTCTTGCTGGTGAATGAGAGTTAGACAACAAGTTTCATAAGTGTTTCAAGTTTATCTTTCAATTAATTATTCACCTGATGACTCCATTGTGATTCCAATCAAAATTTCAAGACTCCATTGGGACGTGAGTCCCATTGACGAAGAAATGAAAAATCATTGTAAAATGATCAAGTACCAATTGGTGAGTTTATTTCAAGGAATTTTATATTTATTCATTGGTCCTTTACTACTCTTTCTTATACATTTGAAAAAAAAATACTGTTATTTTGTACATTCAGAGGATCATGCATTCAAAATATCATCTCTTTTCTTAGAAAAATAAACCCCAACTTCTTATTGTGTTCCTCAAATAGATAATCTCTCTTCATTAATACCTTTTGTAAACAACAATGATCCTCTCGTACCAATATCTTTTAAAATTTCTCTAGAATAAAAAATACAAATCCCTATTCTTCCAAGACATAATCAGTCTCATAAACTAGTTGAGAATGAGACTTATATATTATCTCCTATAGTCAATAGTATATCTTCTGAATAGCTTGAAAAGATTCATCCTTGGGTTATAAATAGATATAAACCTCTTAAATTTTCATCTTTCTTTCATGATTTAGCTCTCAAAATTTTCAAATATCTTCCTAAATTCAATGGAGAAGATAATGTTTTAGCATAAAAGAACATGGAAGCCTTCAACCATTTCATAGATTTCTTATATATTCAGCATGAGGATGTTCACTTATTCTTTAGAAGGAGAGGTCAGAAGATGGTTTAGAGATTTAGCAGCTAATTCTATTAATTCTTGGAATTATTATTATGATATTTTCTTGCACAAATGGGCTGAAAGGAAATCTCATTATCAATATCTTTCCAAGTTTTATTCTATAAAAAGAAGGAAGGATGAAATAATTACAAGGTTCAATAGAGTATTTGAAAATAGTTATCACAATTTATCAGTTGATATTCGACCTTTTGAAACTACTGCCAAGGTGTATTATGCAATGGCACATCATCCTGATTTGGCCTTTTATCTCAGAGAAAGGAAGTCTCCAACTTTGAAATAGATGTTCACTAATGTTGAGGAGATAGAGAATAATTTATGGGCTTGTGGGAAGTTGCTTGGTCAAATAAAGGGTGAGAATTTGGATACAAATGCGAAAAGAGAAGAAGACGAATAAGGAAAATTAGATATGTATATTTCTGTAATTCATATTGTTGAGAAACAAAAAGAGCCTTTAAAAATTCTAAATCAACAATATGTTAACAAATGGGAAACTGATTTGTGCATAAATTTTTTAAGTAATTTTGATGATAAGAAAAATGAATTTACTAATGATGAATCTGAACAAGATAGCTGTTATTGACATATTCATGAAAATTTTCAAGGATGTGCAATACTTTGTCTACTTTGAAAGATAAAAGTCAAGATTTTATTTGACAGATTGATACTTATTCTTAGGATAATAATGGTGAGTTTCAAATACATTCTGAAGATTTAAGAAATTTGGTATGTGATAATGAATATCATAATGGATTTTATCATTTTCAAGAAAAGATGCCTAAATTTCCATATTTTGAGCTTCTTTTTGAACACTATTGTAATGAAAGATTTAAATTAGTTTTAGAACATAGACAAGATTGTTCCTATAGTAATGAGGAAGAGGAAGAATTTTATGAAATTTTGTTTGAAAAGGATGTCAGTTGTGGATATATTCATAAAGATTTTTATATTCAAGAAGAGCTCAATGATGTATTTTCCAAAGAAATTTTTGTCTCAAATCCTTGTGAAAATCATGGTTTCTATGAGCAACACGTGCAAATATTTTATAATGAAACAAAAAAAATTGAAAGATAGATTTCTAAATTATCATTTTCAGAAAATAATGAAAATTCATCAATTTTTTTATTTTTATGATAATGGTAATTATGAAAATGATTTTCATGAATAGGAAGATAATATTTTTCTACCATTATTTACAAGAATTTTCACAGTAAGCTTTATATATAGTAGAGTAAAGAGATTTGAAGATCAAAACATTGAAGAATGTTTCAATAAGTATGTGCCATTTAAAGAAAAAATAATTATAATGGAAAATCAATTCAATTAGTTGGAGAAAGTAGAGGTATTCACCGAAGAAATGGAGGTAATCTTTCATAATTTTGAAGACCCTATTGCAGTTTTCCTTAAATCACTAGGAAAAGTAAGTGTTATATTTTCTTTTTTCCCTTGATATGGATCGAACTTTTATGTTTAGTTAAAAATGCCCATACTTTTATGTTTCAAGATTAAAAATTGACGTAAATTTCATCCAAACAATCATTTGTTTGGCTGGTTGCACTGAAAGTTTCACTTCACTTAATCAACATGGCTGAATTGATTAGGAGTAGGAAGGTTATGTACACAAATAAAACACCTAGTCTATAGTTCTTTAGTGCCTTGCAGGGAGACACCATCCCTAATTGGAGCCTAATGTTGTAACATCATCTAATTTTTAAATAAAATTTATTAATTCTAAGTAGGGATTAATTAGTTAATTAAATTGTTTTAATTCTTATACTTTCATTAATTTTAGGCTTGATTAGTTTTTTTAATAATAGTCGTATAGATATTAAACTTTAAAGTTATTAAAGTTTAGTATTAATTTTGCATAATTTACTTTTTAATTTTTATCCTAAACTTTGTTGTTTATGTTTAGAAATAAAACATCGCATAAATTTATTATTAATAAATGTTGTTTTATTTGTAGGTTGATCACAGACTCCAACATCAAATCAATGGTCTAAAATGAACCACCCCACCGAATTTTATAATTTTTAACAAAAAGGGGACCCCACGTGGTGATATAAATAAATTCTGGCTTGTCTAACGTGGCAAGCAATGGAGGAAGCACGACCCCCTCCCTTGGTTGGATCTAATACCACGAGTGACCCCCCATGGAAATAAATTTCCACTAATAAAGGAAACCACGTGACATGCCGGTAAAGGTATCAAGTTTTCATTATATATGTTTTTATAAAATATTTTTATTTCATATATATTTCTATGACTATCGAATCACCCACCATGTATCGTCGAACCATCTGCTAAGAGTTATCAAATCAGAACCTACCAAGCTTTGTTAAGTTATAATACAGATCATCAAAATAAAAATATGTGTATGGTCATATGTATGGACATGGAGAATATGATGAGTTCAACTTAGCTCTCATTTCTACCTGTTGTCGTCATCAAAAGGTTTACTTCACATCCAAATATAAGTTGACACGTTCTAATGCAATCAAGAAAGAATTATTACACCAAAATCACAACAGTTGAAGTCTCTGTCATCAACAAAAGTTCTAGTTCGATCTCTAGTTTAGTTATCAATTCATATCATATGAAGGTCTTGTCACTCATAGAAGATCAAATTTACAGGGTTTCTATCAGATTCACGCTGATATTTTCTTGTTACGTGTTAATCATGCAAATGGACATTTGCATAATTAATCATCATCATTTTTTTCTATTTATATGAAGTGGTTTCTACAATATTGGCTCATATCGAGCATTTAGATCAGTTCTTATTAGTTTCATAAAGGTATGGTAATTGTATAAGCTATTTTGTCCTATGAAACTACTATAAATAAACTTGTAATAATTGATTTATATATGGAAATATCAAATTTTAGGGCATCAAAATAATATTCAAGAACTATTAAAGAAGTAGCATAGGATTTGATAAAAGGAGGCAAGGGGTTGGGAAAATTTAAAAAACAAAGAGGATTGCGCTCTCTTTGATGAGTCCATGGGGCTATCAATTTTGTAAATTTTCATGAGCTAGAGATATTCATTGGATTCATTTCCTATTATTTATTTATTTATTTATTATTATTATTTTTTTTATGGATGGCAGAATCGACAACTAGTTGGGCATGTACTCGCGTTACACGTGGTCGTGTTATCCAACTGCTACCACTATAACCTCCAGGTGTGCCCACACTGCCCCACACACTACACACTATATTCGTTGGGGGGAGTTGAACTCGATACCTCTTGGAATTTCATTTTCATGGCACTTGCCAATTGAGCTGCCCCCCTGGGGGCTTTTAAATTGAAGGACATCGGGGTGGGATTTGATCCACTTATGTGTGCACATGTCACGATATCATTTATTATAATATCTCTAGGTGCAACCACACATTCGACCACTACCTCAAGGTGCCCCCATTGCTTCAGGTTAGGCCCTCACAGAAATTGAACCTTACCCAAGGGTGTACAATTCCTCGCTTTCCACCATTGGATCCAACCTCTTTGGGAATTCATTTCTTATTTGAATAAAGCCCCATTTCTTTTATATTTTCAGTGTTAAGATCCTTCAAAATTACATGTCTGTTATTCTCTATGCAATATTAATTTCAATGTTAACAATTTCGTACTACATTCACTGTTAAATGAATATTTTTATCAAGTCTTGTTTATGTGTGAAGTTTTTATGCATAAGAAATATTTACAGTGAAAGGATTTCAGTTATGACCATTTCCTGCATTATATATATATTCAATAAAATGTTATTAAGATTGAATTGAATGTTGATATTGAATTCATCTTCATGCTAAGTGTATTACATTTATTTTAAAGTTGGATTCACTAAAGCAATGCCCAACTATTCACTTTCTCTCTATTTTTGAACAATAGTGACTTCTTTACTCACTATTTGTATCCAAAATGATTTGTTAGATTCTATTTTCTTCTACCATCCACCTATCAACTTTGTGATTTATTCAATAAGACTCCAATTACACCAGAAGACAAAAATTGCCTTCCAATTACAAAAAAAGACAAAAATTGACTTCCAATTACACAACAAGACAAAAATTTCTTTCCAATTACACAACAAGACAAAAAATGTCTTCCAATTACACAAAAAGACAAAAAGTGCCTTCCAAAAATTGTCTTCCAATTATACATCAAGACAAAAATTGTCTTCCAATTACACAAAAAGACAAAAATTGTCTTCCAATTACATAACAAGACAAAATATTTCTTTCCAATTACACTAAACAATATAACAAGAATTTTCTAACACTGTTGCTTTTTGTGTTTACGTTTTCTATTGTTGTTTGGATGTCAACTAAGTGGAAAACATGAGGCTTGATCTTGATTGGGAATTGGAAACAACATGCACATGTTCTTGATAAGAGAATGTGCACATTCTTAACAAGAGTACAAACATGTTATTTTGAGTAACAATCCTAATGCTCATAAGTGACCAAGTACAAATGGAGCTAAGGTCGAAGAGATGGGTGCCTAGGGACTAGTGTCGCGTGACTAGTTGGGAGGTGAGGACCCAAATAAAGAGGGGGTTGTAGTGAGGGTGGTGGGAACTATTTATAATATGTAAAGGGTTTTTGGTATCCATCAATGAAAGATCTAAAGCAAGGGGGATAAGGTTTAGGGAATTAGGGGCCAAGGGTTATGACTAGAGCACGGGTTAGGAATGAAGGGATTGGGGATATGGTTATGGGAAATGGAATGTGGGACATAGGATTAAGGGAGTCCAAACCTAGTGGTAAATGATGTGAAGGTTCCTAGGGGAAGGAATATGGCCCTAGGACAGAGGGGATAGGGAAGGAA
>SNQJ01S0305701.1:0-10156 GCA_010110895.2 Picea sitchensis | reverse complement strand
AGGTGCGGACACTAACCGATCTCCCTAGATCCACCTGGTATCTAGAACAAAACAGGACAGAATAATACACTTTCCCTAGATCTAGCCTATTGAATGAACTAAGAGATAAGGGCTATGGACATACCTTATGAACGCTTTCCTTATGTCTCTGCTGTTCCAAGCTCTGCTTCAATTCTCACGTCCCATCTAGATCACAACAAAACGAACCAATCGAAGTAAAGACAAGTTAAGATATTCAATGACTAGTCTATACATATGATCAAGGAATTATGTAATAAAGTGACACCATCTTTATGGGAAAGGGACATATTACTGTATTGTATTAATTGAAAGAGAAAATTACAACCTGAGTCTTGATGTCATAGGTCTCCTTTTGACGACTTTCAGCTCTGACACACACACTTGCTCATGTATGAAGAAAATCTACCACATGTGATGACCTTGCTGTTGTCTCTTGCTGTTGTAGCATCAATCCTCCACACAGTCTTGCACTAATTCTCTAATCAATCCCTTGCTAACTTACTGAACTTCTTCTTTCTTAACCCTTTCCATGAGCAATCTCCTCAATATATAGTAAGAGATATATTATTTACTTGGATAGGGAATGATCCCAAGATATTTGGAATGACAGTACTTGAGTAACCACTCGAAAGCCAACTCATCCTTCTAGAAGATTCCCTTCTAGAAGATTCGAGATCTTTATCTTTTTCCCCTTTAAAATCATGTCTGCACCCTAACCATGAGTACAGTGCAGGAAGTTCTCACCCCAGCTTAAGGTATCCTGTAGGAAACAATCATTCCCGTAGGTGAATGTATAAGCAGCCTGCGAACATGTTTCAAAGTATGAATTCTGGAAGAAGACAACTGTAACTTTTCTCAGGAAAGTGTTCTGGGTAAAGAGCTTGATTTTCCATCATCATGGCATCATCATGACATCATCACAATGACCAAATTTGTGGATAACAACTGGTGCAAGGAGTGCACAGTAGCCACACAAGGAGTGTGAAGGCAGAGTCATTTTCAAGCTTAATAGCTCAGAAGAGATAACGTGAAATTGTGCAGAGCAAGTGTAATGAGTGCATGTATACGCAGTGGAGTATAGAAGATCAAAAGAACCTTGAAAGGTGTTAATAGGGCCAACAATTAGTCAAGTGTTGAAGAGTCTCAAGGTAGACAAGTGCAAGGAGTGTGTGGGAATATTTATTAAACTATTCAAGTATTAAGTTTTCTGTCAAGCGCAAGATGTGCACTAGAGACCCAAAATCACTTAGAATGAAAATGCTCAGGAGAAAGAGCAACCAAAATATTTGAAGGGAGAACCCTTTCATTTTTTAGTTTGAGTGGACGATATCCACCCGAGGAGGAGAATACCTTTCCTAGCCATCAGATCTGGGAGATTAGCGCAAATGTTAACCCTTGAATTCTTTCAGAATTCACACATTCAGATACTTTCATGTAAATTTTTTGAACGAGACGGATTTTCCTGAAGTCCCGAGAACTAGAGAAAATATGGACCATATGATTGTGGGGACATGTGTCCATAGATCCATCAGAGTTCAAAATTTCGGCCATAGGATCTGATTTGTAGAGCTATGGAAGGCTCTAAATCCCAGAGCGAAAAGTGTATATCCACCATTGATCAGAGGCAAGTGCCAGCTGTACGATCTATCTATTTGGAGTTCGTGAGTTCTGGGATATTGTATGTTGGAGTAGGTATAACTCCCATAGCACGGAGGTCTGAAACACTTGTGAGACCATACATTGAGGACCATAGATCCTTCCTTTTTATTTGGTTGTCCGCTAGTTCAGCGTTTAGGAGGAACATCGTGAATGGTTGTTGGAACTCACGAAGCCCGGAGTCCCAAAGTGATATAGTCTACACCATTCAAGGGTATTACCCCAAAGACTTGTCCTAAGGTCACATAGATTTCTCTGCATGGGTAAGTAGACCCTCATGAACATAGATTTTGCATAGGGAGGAGAGATAAGGCATGTAGTATAAGATTTTGAGGGCTCGGTAGGAGTCCGAGAGTTGATTCCACTCCTTACTAAGAAAAATCCTATATCGAGAGGTCGTGCGAGCCCCAGGAGGTGGTGGGGATTTGTGTCAATTGATGTAGAACCCGGTGCCACCGTTTCTACCACCAAGATCCATCCCAGTGAACCTAACGAGCCAGAGGAAGGAAAGCACCTCTTTCATTCATAGATGTGGGTAAAAATAACTCTATTGCACTTCATCATTGATAATGGTAGCCAGAAGAACTAGGTCTCAGTAGAGTTCTTCAAGCATCTATCCCTTTCGACAATGACACACCCACATCCCTTTTGGGCTTTGCTACCATACCCATATGGTGGACCTAACTTACGAATGTTTATCTGTGCATTGGTGATACCGTGGTTGCTTAGTTGCTTGACTTAGGTACCACATAGGTTACTTGAAGGGGTTATTTTGTAGGTACCCTGGGTCAAATAAGGGTCAGACAACACACAACCTTTATGGAGGATTACCTCTTTTTGGAAGTAGGCCAAAGCAGAAAGAAAGGCTATTTTGGAAAAGAAGTCATGCACGAGGAAAGAGACAGCTGGAAGGAAGAGCAGCGCATGCGCATGCCTGGAAGACCTAACGTCGCTAGGGTTAGGGTTTTAGTAATTCATTGTAATGGCTATTGAGCCAAAAATGGATATATAGAGATACCTAGAGGTGTTTAGGAAGGGGGGATGATCTTTAGGAAGAGGGATCATCATTTGTAAAGAGAGATCGTCTTTTTGTAAGGGAGTAAGATCTACTACTGTAAGAAGAGATAGAGGTATCAAGAAACTTTTTGTACGCTGTTGATCTAAAGGAGAGTTAAGAGGGTGGATCTTGAGGGTTAGATCACAGGTTAAGGAGCATGGTGCGATCTAGTCCACCTCATAATAGATCTTGACCTAACTGTGAGTAGTTGTGAAGTGTGTGGCGCTGTAGTTTTAGAACCTCCATAATAAAAGAGCTTAGAGCCATATATTTGTGGATGTAGCCCAGGAGGAGTTGAACCATGGTAAAACCTGTGTATTGTGATTTCATGCATGTGTTTCATTATTGTTTTCAAGTGGATATTAGTATACTAAATGAATGAGTTGATTATATTCCATGCATGATAATTTATTTCGTTGATAATTCAAATAGAACTCTTAGTGCACCCTTCCCAGATCCCCATTTAATCCTGGATTGCAAACACTTGAGTATTGCAGTCACCCATTAATATTATCTCGGGTGAGACTGTGTAGTGTACTCTATGTGTTGCATTGCCTTCTGGTTTATCAGGAGGGTCGATCGTTTTAGAGGCTTTACTGGAATCCTAGTAGACATGAACCTTGGGTCAAGAAGATTAAAGATATAAAATTAGACATATAAATAGTAACCAACAAATGGTTATGTTTCTGTTGGTTGGAACAATATAGGATTGAGTATATTGGATTTGTTGAAAATTTTCAATATCTTCGAAAGGAAGGTCCAAATAATACTGAATCGTACGATGAGAAGATGAAAATAATGAGCCACTAGGAGGGGATGCTGAGACCCTGGAATCCCACAAAAGAAGATATCAAAAGCTAGTTGAAGACAAAGGAGTTGGAGTTTTCACAGAAGGATAATATAAACCCTAGGGTAACTTTGCGCAAATACCTTGAGAAGTATGTGTTCACTGATCTGCATGAAGTCTTTTTTTGTGATTTTCCACAATTATTGCATGAGTGGATATTGAGGTTGAAGGATAACCACGCAACAAACTGGATCCAAAAGTTAGAGTGGATCTCAGTTCAAATTGATCAGTTACAATAGGTGAACAACAAATTCTGGTTTATCAGGAGGGTCGATCGTTTTAGAGGCTTTGCTGGAATCCTAGTAGACATGAACCTTGGGTCAAGAAGATTAAAGATATAAAATTAGACATATAAATAGTAACCAACAAATGGTTATGTTTCTGTTGGTTGGAACAATATAGGATTGAGTATATTGGATTTGTTGAAAATTTTCAATATCTTCGAAAGGAAGGTCCAAATAATACTGAATCGTACGATGAGAAGATGAAAATAATGAGCCACTAGGAGGGGATGCTGAGACCCTGGAATCCCACAAAAGAAGAGATCAAAAGCTAGTTGAAGACAAAGGAGTTGGAGTTTTCACAGAAGGATAATAGAAACCCTAGGGTAACTTTGCGCAAATACCTTCAGAAGTATGTGTTCACTGATCTGCATGAAGTCTTTTTTTGTGATTTTCCACAATTATTGCATGAGTGGATATTGAGGTTGAAGGATAACCACGCAACAAACTGGATCCAAAAGTTAGAGTGGATCTCAGTTCAGATTGATCAGTTACAATAGGTGAACAACAAATTCACCCACACACTAGATTTCTGGCTCGACAATATTGTAGCAAGCTTTACAATAGAATTTGTAGTAGATACAACGAATTCGTACAGCATAGTGGATCAAGAATTTCTACGTGGGCCTCGAGGAAGGTATATTAGATCGTTGTATACTTCTATTAATATACTGCTTTATAACAAAGGTGTAATGACAATGGAGTCAGACAACTAAACTTCCCTGCGTGCATGGGGGGTGGGGGGAAGCACTAACAAAAAGAAGATAAATTGAAGGAGAAGTAGATAAAGGGGATAAGGAGGAAGCCTTGGACCCAATAATGATGGATGATGACCAGATCAAGAGGATAATGGAGACAGGTGGAAAGACGCACAGTGGAGTACCCTCCCAATACAAGATGAATACCAAGAAGAGAGTCGTAGCTGTGAGGGAAGGCTTGGAAAGGGATGAAGAAGAGGTAGAGGATCTCTGGGTTGTGGATCATATTGAGGAAATCCTACGCGCAACATATGAGAGGAATACAAGAGGTCCAAGAGAGGGAAGAGAAGGCAACAATCCTATCCATATTATGTTAGTGTGGAACCCATAAACCCATGTTCGACTAATACACCAAAGAGAACACCACCATTTAGATAATCGAATTTCAAGAGAATAAAGATAGAAGGAAGTACATATACACAAGGAACAACAATTGGAGGAGCCCATTCAAGAAACACTAGTTAAGTATCTACACCGTGCAGAGGTAGTAGTTCAACATTCAGGATGGCAAGACACGATCCCACCATCAGGTTACCATAATTCAAAGGAGAAGCATCAGAGGACCCGAAAAAGAATTTGTTTATTTGTGAAAAGATCTGGGAAGCAAAACAGATCACAAATGAAGATACTAAACATGCACAACTAGCGATTACACTAAGGGATCGCACACTAGATTGGTATATGAGCTTAGCTACAAACAATCCACTAGGGACAACCATAACGATTGCGGATATCAAGAAATTGTTGACAAATGAGTTTTAGAAACCAAGTTTAGAGGATCAGTACATGAATGAGATGATAGAAATTAGATAGTAACCAGGAGAATATGTATGGGACATTGACCAGAAATTCAAGTGACTAAAAGGAAAGTTGAAATATCTCATGACCGATATGCAGCACAGGCACTTGTTCATCAATTCACTACTACCACACTTAAAATACCCATTGCAACATCAAAAGTTTCAGACATAGGTAGAGGCTTTGTATGAAGCCCTGCAACTGGAAGAAAACCAATATTAGCAGATGGATCCATCCATCGAAGAGAGAAAGAGGATTTGAATAACTTAACATTCCATCTAAACCAAAACAAAAGTAAGGACAAATGAGAAGTCAATTGGTGTACCACATGCAGAATGGAAAGACACCAAAAGAATGAATGTCCAACATTCACTTGGTATATGGCAGTAGGAATGCCAAATCCTTTACCGACAAGAGGATTATGCTGTGAAATCTGTAAGAAACCAGACCATGATCCATATCATTTCCCAATGATGCAGAAATACCAGACAGTTCCAAAGAATTCATATTGCAACTTTTGCAATTCAGTGGGCCATGATGAAAAATATTGTAGAACTATGGATTTGATGCAAGAAAGGACATCAGATGCATATAGGGTGCAAGTAGAAATTATGACTGGGCAAGCCGCACCATAGTTTAACCAAGTTCTCTCCCCATACAATATTGCACAGCAGTAGTATAATACTACGCAACAACCATATAATATTGTTCAACCATAGTACAAAACAATGCAAACTTAGTACAATACTGCGCAGTACAATCAGGCACCTCAATATAACATGTTGAGAGGAGATCGAGCTGGCTACAGAGGTGGAGGATGAGGAAGAGCAGGATTTTGAAGAGGTAGAGGACTAGTGGTATGTCACAACTGTCAAAACCTGGGGAATTATGAAAGAGAATGTCCACTTCCACCAACAACTTGTATGTATTGTCGTGCATTGGATCATGACACGAAAGAATGTCCGACATTACTAGGAAATATCCAGGAAAAGAGGAATAAAAAAAAATAGAATGTGCAATCGATTTCAGTCGAATCAAGGGATGAAGGAAGAAATATCAACATAGTTACCCATGGAGGAGCTAAAATAGGAAATGATGCAGTTCGACAAGAGCTAGTACAACACCAGTGGGTGAAGAAGAACGTCAAACCAAGGAAGAATTTCGATGCACAGAACAAGAAAGAGATATTCAAGAAGGCCATACAAGAATTTTAGAAGGAAGACATTACCTCAACTTCAACTGCACAGTAGACTAAAGAAGCTCCAGATTATGAGATGCCTCCATCGTTGGATCATACTAAAGAAATGCAGCACCTAGGACAAGCAATTACAATCAAAGGATTTTTTCAATCATGTGTAAAAGTATTGAATGATCCATCATCTGTCAAAATATTGCAAAACATATTAGACAGATGTAGCATAGAGACAGAAGGAAAACTAGAACAAAAAATAGTCAATCACCTACATACAAGGAGAAAAACAATTAGAGATTTTAGGTTGAATGCTAACATCAGAGATTTCAACATGGGAGATAACATACTGGATCTAGGATCCGAAGTCAATGTACTACCCAAGAAAACATGTAAATGTATGGGAGATCCCACAATGGGATATTCACATGTTCAACTAAAACTAGAAAAACAACACAGAGTTCTATCAATTGGCAGACTGAAAGGAGTAATAGTAGACCTGGATGGAGTGCACTCTAAATAAGACTTTGAAGTGATTGAAATAGTGTATGGAACAACACCATATCCAACATTGCTTGGCTTGGATTGGGCATTTGATAACTAGGTCATAATCAATTTAAAGACATGAAAAATGACATTTGAGTTAGGAGAATATAGGTTCATCGCACCATTAGACCCATCAGAAGGGGAAAGGTTTTTAGAACCCACTTATAGAGGAAATTATCTAGTTGTATAGAACAACTGCGCATGATGACAATTATGTAAACCCAACTACAAATGGGATACTCAGTTGGTGGAGCATTACTTCATGTGCGACAGACTCAGATACAAATTTAGAAAATTGGCAACAAAGGCTACACAAATTTTCCACAAGAAGATGCACAAGAATATACCATGCAATAAGATGGGTAGGCATGGAGATAAGGGAACCACCCAGTTTCCATGAAGTTAATGATATAGAAGAATTATTGGCACAACAAGAAGATGAAGTGTTAGAAAATCATAGAATCTTAGCACTTGATATAGAACTCAACACCACACCTAAAAGATGGTGGGGCACACATAAGGAAACAATCATAGATTGGTACCAATATAAGTGATTATTGCACATAAGGTTAAGTGGAGAACAGAGAACCAACCAGCAGAAAAAGTACGATGGATAGGGGACACCAGTGGAACATTTGGAGAACTGCAGAGCACTGTGGAAAATGACACCTCCATAAGAATGGCCTCATCATTTCATACGCACTCTAGAGGGAATACCATCAAACTCATATACGGACCAGAAATTGCGCAAAGGAACTTCGAGTTGGATAGTACTATAACATAATTTTATAGTCACTTTCTCATTTAAGCATGAGAACCCCAACATAGACACAACACTTAAGCGGATAAGAGGAGTGATATTCATTAAGAAACCACAAGTTGAAATCATAACAGAAGAACAACAGCAGAACAAACAGACAGTGAAAGAACTATTGTCATGCTACCATGTGCAGGAAGAACTGCCCGATGAAGATGATCTACGTGATATTCAGATCGAGGAAGAAGAAGACAAAAGAGAAGTGGAAGGTCCACCTCTAGAATCATAAGTAATTGTTGCACCAATCAAAGTGAAGAAAGTCAACATTGGGACGGTTAAGAATCTCAAAATGGCCATCATTGGAGACTAATGGGATGAGCGAACAGTAGAAAGCATAATAGAGTTACTATGCAAGTACAGTGATCTGTTCCCCACAATATTTACAAAAATGAAGGGCATAGCTGGAGAGCTAGGAGAAACGAATATAACACTCAAAGATAAAGCAAGATCAATCAAACAACAACCATACAAACTAAACCTGATAAATAAGAACAAAGTTAAATATGAGATCGATAGAATGCTTGAAGCCAAAAGTATAGAACCCGTGGAAGAATTAGAATGGATAATCCCGATGGTAGTTCAAGAGAAAAAACAAGGCCAGATAAGAATATGTGTCGACTTGAGGAAGTTGAACAATGCATGCCTACATGACCTGTTCCCTACACCTTTCACGGACAAAATGTTGGAGAATGTAGGAGGACACGAAGTTTACTCATTCATTGATGGATTCTTAGGCTACCACCAGATCAAGATAGCATAGGAAGACAGATACAAGACCATGTTTGCTATAGAATGGGGATCCTACCAGTACACATTCATGCCATTTGGACTGAAGAATGCGCCAAAAATATTTTCCAGAGTAGTCATCGCTCAATTTAAGGAGTTTATCCACCAATTTCTACATGTGTAATTGGACGATTAGACAGTCTATAGTTTGTTGAAAGACCATGTAGAGGTATTAATGCTAATGTTAGAAAAACGCAAGAAGTGTCAAATATTGTTAAACATCAAGAACTGTATCTTCGGAACACTGTTTGGGATACTTTTGGGCCATATAGTAGGCAAGCAAGGATTACTAGTAGATCCTACAAAGATTGCAGTAATTGTTAACTTGCCACCACCAAAAACAGTCTGTCAACTAAGAGCGACATTGGGACACACAGGGTACTATACAAATTTTATCAAAGGATACACACAGATTACTGCACCAATGGAGAAATTTTTAAGGAAAGATACATAGTTTCAGTGGAATGAATATTGTCAACATGGTATGGATACACTAAAATAAAACATGGTAACAGTGCCAATACTGGTATTTCCATACTAGGAGAAGACATTCCACGTACATGTAGATGCATCAACCATAGCACTTGGAATTATTTTGACATGACCAGGAGCAAGAGATTTGGATCATCCTATAGCATTTTCAAGCATAAAACTATCTGAATCAGAGTAGAACTACAACACTATGGAAAGGGAAGGCCTAGCTATGGTATTGTTGGCAGCCAATTCACATTTTTCATTACCTCATAAGCTGCCTACACCAATGTTTCACAAACATTGATTTTTCGTCGCAAATTTCAAATGAACGACGCTTTTATTCTTTGCGAATTTTCGCGCGCTTGTCTTCGCTAAGTCTTCACAATTGTAAGCATGAAAATTTCTCCCTTCGAGGTCACATTTTGATCATTATCTGAACTGCCGGTATCTTTTGTGTCATCATGCTTATTGCGCCTATTTTTTATTTATTTATTTTTTTATTGATCTTCACATGATCAACAATATCCTTTGATCGGTTTCATACTGCGATGGATTATATAACTCAGTTTTATTGGAAACATTTAGCCTTTGCATTCGCATTTCATGACTTGCCTAAAACATTGATTCATTGAATTGTGTCAAGGTCATGATTTATCTTTGGTGATCCTTATTGTTGATCATTATCATAGCCCTTGGCATATCAATTGTATGCAATATTGATTTGACACCTTAGTTAAACGTTTGATTAATGCATTGGCGGGAACATGATTGTGGGTTTTGAATTGCATGTCGGTGTTTGAACGATATGGTATAACACTCGCACACATTGGTATACTCATTTGACATTCTTAGATCGATTGTGAAAATGGATTTCGCTGAACTTGCAATGCATTAATTTTGATTGGCTTCTTATTGGGCCTACTCAA